>JAAIIK010000026.1:1280774-1296364 GCA_014706435.1 Silurus glanis
TATATACACGTTATATACACATACATGAATGTGAAATGTTGGGCAGAATGTACAGTAGGGATATAAAGATACATATAGATAAAAAATATTGCAGATGTAATGAGGAGTAAAAAATATATACTATGTAATATGTACATGTATAGTACAGAGGTTATATACAGTGTTTTGTTTTGTGTTTTGTTTTGTTTTGTTTTGTAGTGATCTAGTGGTGTAGTGTAGAGTTCAGTAGTGTGATGGTGGATGGAAAAAAGCTGTTCCTGAACCTGCTGGTTCTGGTGTGTAAGTTCCTGTATCTCCTTCTTGATGGAAGGAGGTTAAACAGTTTGTGACTGGAATGTGAAGAGTCCTTGATAAAGTTGTGAGCTCTGTGCAGACATCTGCTGTGGTGAAGATGTTCAATGGCAGGTAGTTGGGTGCCAGTGATGCGTTGGGCGATTTTGACCACCCTTGGCAGGGCTTTACGTTCACACACAGTGAAGCCTCTGTACCATACAGTGATGGAGTTGGTCAGGATGCTCTCAATGATGCAGCGGTAGAAACTCGTTAAAATCCCTGGGGACAGATGAGCTTTCTTGAGACTCAAGAAGTACAGGCATTGTTGTGCTTTTTTAAACCAGGGCTGAAGTGTTCTGTTGCCATGACAGATCCTCAGATATGTGAATTCCCAGGAACTTAAAGCTGGAGACTCGCTCTACCTAAGTTCCATTGATGTTGACTTGTAGATGTCTCCTGCTGTTGGATTTCAGAAAGTCCACAATGAGCTCTTTAGTCTTTGTGGCGTTGAGGGTCAGGTTGTTGTTGGCACACCATGCTGTCAGATTTTGGATCTCTTCCCTGTAGGCCGATTCGTCATTGTTGTCGATCTGGCCGACCACCTGGTGTCATCTGCATACTTGATGAAGATGTTTAAGTTATACAGAGGAGCACAGTCGTGGGTTAACAGGGAGTAGAGTAGTGGGCTCAGAACACAGCCCTGGGGGATGCCAGTGTTCAGAATGAGGGTTAAGGATACCTGGTTGCCCAACCTAACAAATTGAGGTCTGTTGGTGAGAAAGTCCAGAATCCATCTGCAAGTGGAGGTGCAGATACCCAGGTCACTGAGCTTAGTGATCAGTACAGTGGGGAGGACTGTATTGAACGCAGAGCTAAAGTCAATGAACAGCATTCTGATGTAGGTGTTGCTTTTATCCAGGTGGGTGAGGGCTGAATGAGGGGCTGTGGAAACTGCATCCTCTGTTGACCTGCTTGGGTGATAGGCAAACTGGTGTGGGTCCAGTGTAGGTGGTAGGCCGGCAGTGAGGTGATTCAGGACCAGTTTTTCAAAGCACTTCATAGCAATAGGGGTGAGTGCAACTGGGCGAAAGTCATTCAGGCATTCGGCAGCTGAGTGCTTAGGCACAGATATGATGGTTGTGGTCTTCAGGCATGTAGGAACCGTGGCTTGGGCCAGTGAGGTTGAAAATGTCAGTGAAATACTGTGCCAGTTGTCCAGCGCATGCTCTGAGAAGACGTCCCGGTATGCCATCCGGGCCAGCTGCCCTGCGTGCATCCACTCTGCTAAATGCTGAATAGACGTCCGTTGTTGAGAGTGAAAGTGGGCTGTAAGCTGTAGAAAAGTCTGTGGTTGAGGTGAAATGTCCTGTGCTTTGATCGAAATGAGCAAAAAAGTGATTGAGCTCGTCCGGTTGGAAGGCACTGCTGGTTGGTTGAGCTGTACGTTTGTAGTATGTGATGGTCTGGATGCCTTTTCAAATGCGTTCTATGTGGAGTTTGAATATGAGTTTTGCTCTCCTGATGCCTCTTTTCATGTTGGCCCTGGCTCTGTTGTAGTCCTCTACGTTGCCAGATTTAAAGGCAGCACCTCTTGCTTTCAACAGGAGACGGACTTCAGAGTTCATCCACGGCTTCTGATTAGGAAAGCATTTCACGTGTTTGACGGTAGTGACATTGTCAATTCACGTGTTGATATGGTCCAAAACAGATGATGTGTAAATGTCCATGTTCGTGTGAGAGTCCAGTGTGGCCTGTGAGGCAAACATGTTCCAGTCAGTATCCTGAAACTGTTGCTGTAGTGGAATATCTTCCCAGAAGAGTGGAGGTTATTATAACAGCAGACCTGGACTACATGTGGAATGGGATGTTCTAAAAGCATATACGAACCTTATGGTCAGGTGTCCCCAAACTTGTAAAAGAGTATGCCAAAATGGATGGGAATGTCAGTAAGTAGTAAATTGCTAAAATCCAGAATATGCACCTATTGATATGCACGCAAGTTTAGCAAAAGCGTTCCACAAACGAATTGTTTCTGCCATTCTTTTTTCCCCCATTTGGTTCTGCTACGTCGTACACTTTATTGTCCTTAATAATTAGATGCAATGCCACATGCTGAGACATTCGGGAAAAGAAAGGAGAACGAGATAGAAGTGCAGGATAATTCTTTCTCGCACAATTTCCCAAATTGAAGTGTAGCAATCAACAGAGAATATGTGATTGTGTTGTTCGAGATTAACTAGTTGACATCATTGATTTGAGTTGAGTCATTGGCATTCATCTGTCTGTTCATTTCTCTCATTAATTTGCATTGCATCATTCTTCTCTAACTGGTTAATGTTTACTACTTATTGTCTGACATCAGAAAAGTTCAAAGGTCAGGACTGACATGAGAGGCACATTAAGGGGCACTAAGAAGCTGAAGAGGTGAGCAAATCCATCTGGAAAGAAAAGAGTGGAGAGCATCATGGTTGTAATCTCAGAGTTTCAGAGTGAGTGGCATTTTCATCGTTTTAGAAGAGTGTGTACACTGTGAGTGTGTGTGTGTGTGTGTGTGTGTGTGTGTGTGTGTGTGTGTGTGTGTGTGTGTGTGTGTGTTTGACTTAAGTAAAAGTAAATAGATTCCAAATGATGTATTTTAGCAGACACATCAGTGCAGTAGTGAAATAAAGTTCTCTTCATTCTATAATAGTACACTAATAAGTTAATAAATAAGAAATAAAGGATTTTCTTTTAAGTAATTTCATTACAATGGCACAAGGCACAAGAGGTAGCGGAAATCAGAGCTACTGTTACTATTCACAACTTTACCATGACACACCATTCTTTATATATAGAGAAAGCAATATATTAGAAAAAATACAAAAATATAAAAATATTTCAAATTACTAGTGATTTTCCCCCTGTTTTTTACTAACGTTGCTGTAGAGATCGGTGTGGGTTTGTCAGGCTTCGGTATATTCTTCCTGCTGTTTGGAGTGTTGCTGTACTTTGACTCTGTCTTGCTGGCATTTGGTAACGTAAGTACTATTTTATCTCAATCTCCGACTAATCATTTCTCTTCTTCCATTGAAGCAAGGCACTTGATGACTAAAATGAATCATTTCCCATGCTGTTATAATTCGAATAACATTTAAGGTATGTGCATCTGTGTGGGAATATATTGGGGTGATGGAACATTTAAAGCAAACATACTTGTAATAATATGAGCTATGCAGTGCCATAAGATGAAGTCCTCTTTATCAATTAAAACTATTGTTTTGTGTCCATGTGGGTTTCCTCCCAGTTTTAAGTTTTCCTTTCAACTGCAATTAAGTGGATTGGATGTCAAATGTGTGTGTGTGTGTGTGTGTGCCTCCACATCCAGTTTTCCCAGAATAGATTCCAGATTCCACTTCCACTGTACAGGATAAACTGCTTACTGAACATGAATGCATGAATAAAGTAATGAATGGCTTACAATCTACATGAAAATAAATAAATCTCTGACCAGTGAGTGGGATTTAATATAAATACAGTCCTGCACACAATGCAATTATTCATTTAAACTCTAACAACTAAATCAAAAGTACACTATATGGACAAAGGTTTAGGGACACAAGACTTTTCCAGCCATATGTGGTCTTCTCCATACTGTTATTACAATATCGGATGCACAGAAGTTGTAGTGGATGTTCATGGATGCAATATAATGACATTTTTACTTCACTTGAACTGGGAAGCACAGACCATTTCCAGCATGGCGGTGCTTCTGAGTGCAAAACCAGCTCTATGATCAGATGGTTCACATGGTTTGGAGTGAAAGTGGCCTGCAATACTGTAGAGCTCTGACCTCAACCCAATGAGTACCTGACTTTACTAACACCCTTCTAGACAAATAAGCACAAATCTAAACAAGCACACTCTAAAATCTAGTGGAACATCTTCAGAGAAGAGTGGAGATTATTATAACAGCAAATGGGGACATGGCGTGGCATGGGACGATCAAAAAGCACATACCAGTCTTATGGTCCACAAACTTCAAAAATCTATATAGTATAAGCATAAAGAAAATAAATAATGCTAGACAACTGTGGTATTTATTGAGCTTTATTAGGTTTACCCATGTAGTTTACATATTTTTCTATATATGGTTAGTGTTAGCTATAGTGACATTGTAAACTGTGATACTGGGCTGCATCGTCCTGTGAAAATTAAAACACAAGACTAACAACTGAAGAGTTGAAAATTTTTACATTTGGATTTAAGATATTGACAGAGCTAGCGGTCTTAATGGGGTCTTGATCCTCTAGATCAACAGTGAGCTTGTCTCCAGGACTCCCATTCCTACAGTCTAGCCTGAACATAACATTATCTAAAGTATACTGATAAACAGTACATTTCATTTCATTTGCTGTATTTGCTCTATTTATGCCAAATATCATATACATCATATAATAAAATATACATTATCAGTCTTATAATAAGATAAAAAGCCAAATTTCTGCATTTTTTGTGTATTAATGTTAATAAAAAAAAATATGAACTAGTTAATTATTAACTAACAAAATACTGTTCGTTTCTGGTTTTAATTATAATCTCTCAAACCTGTTGAAAGACTTCATCAGCTGAGCAAAGTGTTTTGATACTATTTCACGATATCAGCAAACCACGCTGTAGTTAAAACCCGGGAACAGCCCACAAGAGCTGCAGTTTTGAAGATGCTCTGACCTGTCGTCTACCCATCACAATTTGGTACTGTACTTGTCAAACTCGCTCAAATACATACACTTGGCCATTTTTCCTCCTTCTAATACATGAACATTAGGATTAAATGTTCACTTGCTGCCTAATATTTCCCACCTACTAACAGGTACCATGATGAAGAGGTCACTGGTCATAATGCTTTAATGTAGCATGGAAATCTATTGATACACTACCAAGTACACAGTTCAAACAAGATACAGATTTTGGTGTCACAATTTTTTTTTTTTAAATCCTCATCAAGCCTAAAGAGTGAAATGAACAATCATACTAGTTTTAGCAGTACTCAGTCTCACTGGTTCTGTATTGTTCGGAAAAAAAAGGAAGATTGCATTCATTGTAAGATTGTTAATGGTCAATTTTGTGTGTTTGTGCTTCTAAATCTGAATGATCTGACATGTAATCATGTACTAGTAGCTTGCAACTGAAAACCAAGATTGAAATGATGTCTAAGGAGATAGAAATAATGCAAGAATAATAGTCTGGAACAAAATCTAAACATATCCGCAATCTGGAATCTGTAAGTGGTATGTCATTGAGCATAGAATGATTTTCCTTTGCTATGATTTTCCTTTTTATCTCAGATCTTGTTCCTGACTGGTCTGGCCTTCATCACTGGCCTGAGGAGAACGGCTCACTTCTTTTTCCAGAGACACAAGCTCAGAGCTTCCTCCTTCTTCCTGGGTGGTGTGGCTTTAGTGGTGCTCCGATGGCCACGAATAGGCATGCTGGTGGAGACATACGGATTTGTGCTTCTTTTTAAGTAAGTAACATTTGTTTGGTTCGTATAATATGACACAATTCACAATAATCAAAGTGCTCCCTTTAAACTTTCAAGTTAGTAAAAGTACAAAAGTATTTGCCATCAATGTACTTAAGAATCCAAAGTACTATGATTAATTATGACTATAATGTTCCTATTGTCATTCTTGTCACAAGACTTGTGCTTTATCAACTCAGTTTATATGAAAAGGCTTTAATGTTACTCTTAGTACACCAATCTATTAACAGAATATGAATGTCAAATGCTTAATATCTATTAAAAATATCATGACTCCAAAATCTTCTTTTAAATAACTTAAAAAAAAACTGCACAAATTGTGACAAGAGTCAGGAGTTTAGTCCCAAAATGTTTTGCTTGTTGTTGAAATGATGCTGAAATATATGTTGGTGATAAGTAGATACACACCAAGTGGCAATCAAAACAAGTCCAAAACAGAGCGTGCTCTCTACTCTGATTGGTGGCTTGCTGTGTGCTTGACCAGTTAAATTTTTATTCACTCATAAATAAAAAAAGGAAGACTGGTTTTGTAAAAGTTTTGTAGTTAAATAAAGATATTTGACCTTGAAATGTAGTGTAGTTAAAGTAAAAGTCTCCCCAAATAGAAATACTTCATTAAAGTACAGATGCGTGAAAAAGCTGCTTAATACAGTAACAAATTACATTTACTTTGTTTCTGTACACCACTGATATAGTTTTTTGTTTAGTTCTCTAAATATCTGTATCTGTATTTAAACATGAAGTGACTATGCCTTCAATTGAAGCTTAAACACCATATCATTATGCCGCTTAAAAGATGTAAAAATAGTATTACTATCAGCATGTGGACTTGTGTAGATTCTGGCTCGAACAGTTCCTCAAACTCAGCTGCATCAATCGAGTTTATAATTGTCATCAACTAGAGATCTGTGTAGAAATTCTAATTAATTACATTCATAAAATTATTCTTTTTGTTAGTATTTTTTTGTCAGCATAATCATAACATGAATAAATGATGAATGATACTAAGCATGAATAACTGATTGCTCAATATAGTTTGTCCTTCACGCTTATTTCTGACAGTTGGCATGCACCTGCATGAACCTAAACCCTCCCATACTCATGTGACGTATTGCCGTGTTTCATGGGATTCCAATCTCAGTACTAACTTTAGTTTCAATTACATGCTCTGTAAACCTTTCTAACAATCTTTCTAAATCAACAAATAAAGAAAGAATAGTTCAGCTCCAGTGTTGGGGATTTGAATCCCACCTCTGCCCTGTATGCATGGAGTCTGCATTTTCTCCCTGTGCTTCAGGTGTTTTCTCCAGGTAATTTGGTTTCCTCTGCCAGTCAAAAGATATACACATATTGACTGATATTTCCAAATTATATCCATACTGTGTGAGTGTGTATGTGTCTGTATGTGAGATTCAGCCTGATGGATTGGCATCCCGTTCGACTTTCCCTCTCCTAATGCTTAATGAGATTTGACCAAGGTTTTAGGTGTAGTTTTGGACTCGGTTTGAGTAAGTTCGCTATGCATAAGTCAAAGTTCATCTTTGAGGCTCCGAACCTTAGGGCGAACTCCTTGCACTCCTAATGAAGTTGATTACGAAACTTAGTGATCTAGCGTTGAAATGCTATTTCAGGAGCCAACAGTGTATGATTTTCATAGGACACAGAGAATTTGTGAAAGCCTTCTTTCTCCAACGACTGACATAGTCAAGTCAGTTGGTCCTGTGGCTTCACCCAGTGTCTATATTCAATTACTTGATTCCGCTTTTGCTACAGTGTAGGATGGTGATGAGTTATTTGCGAAGTTCATAAATATTTTTTTGAATTATTGTAAAAAGCCATCTGTGTACCTCTAATGTTTGTACACAACACTGCAATCGGCTGCTCGAAGGGGTGGAATTCTCAGCGCTGAAGTAGACAAACATCTTTTAAAACAGTTTTGTAGAGGATGCTGGGATGACTCCTTGATCCTGAAACTACAGCTTGAGCAAAAGAAATAGTCACCATCGTATTTTGCAGAATTTATGACCATGCTACGCACTATAGAGGACAAACATGTTTCCAAAAGGGCACGGATGAAGGAGCATTTAGGAGCTGTCAAACCGTGTGTTGCAATAAAATCCCAGACCATTCCAGAAACAGATGAAATAGCTCAACTTAATTCTGTCACCACCCAATTGACCAGTCAAATAGCTGATTTTTGAAGTCAGCTTACTACTCTGATATCAAGCCAAAAGAAGGATAAGCCTAACAGCAAGTCTAATGTCTCTAAAGGGTCAAACAAAAAAAGGCATTGAGCAGCCCAAAGATTAAAGTAAGTCCACAGGCAAATGGCCAATTTCCAGGCCCAAACCAGGCTATTGTTTTAAATGTGGGAAGGATGGACATATTGCCACTTCTTGTGCAAATGAACCCATTCTCAGAGTAGTATCAGAAAAGAGGAGACAATTGAAAGAACGCCAAAGAGAGTGGGAGGACAAATTGTTTTTGAACTTCAGTTAAACTGGGCACAGTTCCTGTTGTGGGACAAACAGGGACTAACAAATATTCACAAATATTAATGGCTCAAACACAACCCAAGCTACATCATCTCTTCTTACCCAAAGGGTTGATAGGTACTAAATGCACTGCTCAAATAAGCATTGCAGGCTCTAAATGCAATTGCTTACTCGATACAGGTTCACAAGTTTCTATTTCTCTCTTTCTACTCTTTCTCTATTTCTACTATTTCTCAATCATTTTATAATAAAAACTTGCCAGAACAACAAATTCACCCCTTAAACAATTTATTGTAAGTCGAGATTGTAAATATCGAATATTAAATATCGTACTTAAATATAAGTGTACCTTATCTTGGTTACAATGAAGTGATAATTAATTTCCCAAGAGATTTTGTAGGCATTGAGATGGAAGTACCCACCCTGGCATTGATTTATTCCTTATTTTTCTTCTTCTTCTGAACCATCTTTACTAGTTGGTACAGAACTCTGGATAGGCTGTAAAAATGCCTAGCCAGCACCCAACCCATTACTTTTCCCTGACTTATGCGTACAAACAAGTACTCAAAACTTTGGCAGTACGGCAAGCCCAGAATGTAAAGGGAAATGTGGAGCTGGTACGCTTATCAGGGAATTGCCCTCAGGTTTGGGTTTCTTGCCAGCAGGATTGATTTTTAAAACCTCAGTAGTGATTAAATATCCTACCATTCATGACATCACAGTTCCTTCTAAAAGTGCTTTAGCAGAATTGAAAGCTGTTCAGTTCGTGTTTCCAAAGGAACAACCTGAAAATACAACTGAACCAAAACCCAGAACTCATTCTGTGTTTAAATTCAATTTTGGTTACTCACCTATCTCAGAAGGGTGGAGAAAACGACTTACCAGACAGCTCCAGCCCATGTCAGAGGTTTTCTCTATTCACCCTCAGGATTTTGGGTTCACTGATGAGGTTGAGCATAGAATAAACCTTGCAGATGAAACACCTTTCAAACATCTGGTCAGACCTATCCACCCAGATGATCGAGAGGCTGTTAAGTGTCTGCAAGAGTTGCGTGATGCAGAAATAGAAAACTGCAATAGTGTGTGTATTTGGGTTTTATGAGTTTAATCGAGTGCTGCAAGAAGTTACAAATGCTCCGAACACATTTCAGAGGATCATTCAATTCAATTAATTTTTATTTGTATAGTGCTTTTAACAATGAACATTGTCTCAAAGCAGCTTTACACAGATAATGTAGTGATAAAAAATGAATATGTTCTTTATAAGTAAGTTTGTCCCCGATGAGCGAGCCGGTGGTGACCGCGGTGAGGAAAAACTCCCTGAGATGGCAAAGGAAGAAACCTTGAGAGGAACCAGACTCAAGAGGGAACCCATCCTTATCTGGGTTGCACCGAATGTCCATTTTTTGCAGATATACGGTGTTGCGGGGTACAGTGATGGTGATCAGAAGCAAAATGTAGTCCTGAGTCAATGTAGCAGACTGTTGACATTAACTACAGTCCAAATCCATCCTTAAAGCTCCCGTTCTTATTCTGGAATTTCATGGAACCAGCCAAGGCTTTGACGAGAACGAAGTGGGAAGATCCACGGAGGGAAGAGGGGCAGAAACAGTGGTCACTGGAACCTCAGAAGCATGTTTATCTTGACTGGGAGAGCGAGAGAGAGAGAGAGAGAGAGAGAGAGAAGAGGGGTGACAGGAAGAAAATGATATGGATTATTATGTGTCTTTATTGTTGTATTAAAGTTAATGTCACTGTGCAGTTTGGACTCCGGCAAGACTTGCTATGGCAGCATAACTAAAAGAGAGAACGAACCAGAAGGTAACACCGACATGAGGGATCTCTGGGATAAGAGATGACCCACCACACCACCGTCAACAAACCTGAGTGAACGTGTGAGAGTGAGGGGACGACAGCATAGAAATATCCCAGTTCACCAAACACTCTATATCTATGATCCCTCTAGATCTGCTCCTTTACCTTAAAAACAATCTACTGATAAAAGACTTGACTAAATAAATAAGTTTTCAACCTCGACTTGAACACTGAGACTGTGTCTGTGTCCTGAACACTGATTGGAAGGTTGTTCCATAACTGTGGGGCTTTATAAGAGAAAGATCTGCCCCCTGCTGTAGTCTTCATTATTTGAGGTACCAACAAATAGCATGCACCTTTTGATCTAAATAGGTGTGGAGGATCATACTGGTACAGAAGTTCACTCAGATACTGCGGTACGAGACCATTAAGTGCCTTATATTACTGTTAATTTTGTTTGACGCCATTTACGTTCTAATTTCCGAGTGGTCTGTTTTAAGGTGCGTGTATGATCATTATACCACTGTGCTAATTTTTTCTCCCTGATCATTTTAGTCCTAAGGGGAGCTACATCATCTAGAGTGTAACGGAACGTTGATTCTAGGTATTCAGTGGCTCAGTCAAGCTCGGCGGGGTCAGACAGAGATCTATTTAATATCGTAATTTCTGGAAGATTATTGATAAAACTCACTGCTGTAGCTGACGTGAATGTATGCTTAACACGGTAACGTGGTGAGGTACTAATGCAATGACTGAGGCAGATTTTAAAAGAGATGAGATTTTTTTAAGAAGGTGAGACCATTAAATGAGTTAACAGCTGGGTATCCTCCAACCCAGAAATCTTGTAGGGTAAGTGATTTTGGGTAGTGAAACCCAAAAGAACAATTTGGTGGCAGATGGACTGCTGCTTGTCAGGAAGCGTTTGATTTGATGATCAAAGAGCTTACAATGGCACCAATTTTAGCTTTTGCTGACCCAAGCCTGCCTTACATCTTACATACGGATGCAAGCATAGCAGGGTTGGGTGCTGCTCTGTATAAGGAGCAAGATGGAAAGTTATCTGCACTTTCGATGCATAACTTTAGGCTGCAATATAGGTCAGGAAAACAGAACATGGACGCCGATGGACATTCGTTAAAGCAGTATGGACATCTAAAATTGTAATTACTGTTCTGTTAACGTGTTTTGGATTAATGTTCTGCAATTGATCTAACTGGTTGTCTTTTTGTTTTATGTGTGGTATTTACCTCAGTCTTTCATGGTGAAATGGTGAAATATCCAAAATATCAGTAGTTTTGATGCAACCTCTAAAAACAAAACAAAACAAACAAAAAAAAAAAACTAAGAGGAACACGTTATTACAAGGTCAGGAGAGAAATCCTTAAACAAAATCCTTGGCATATTGTAACCTTAATTTGTATTTTTAATTATGCCTTTGTTTTCTCAGTGCATAGAAATTTCTATTTTCTTTCTCTTGCCACACAGCTATATAAATTCAAATTTCTCTAAATTTGTGTGTGTTTTCCTGCCTCCTGTGACAACTCAATCTTCTGAAGGCCCTGAGATTGGGCAAAGTCAAAACATTACTATCTGTTACTTACTTTAATTGTATTATTGTATCACACAAGTGTTACACCATCATACCTCACACCTTTGCATAAAATACACTTCTGGCTTACCAAGCCATCACTCCAATGTTTGCTATACTAGTTTTTTATCTTTGTTTGTATTTGATTTGATTGGTTTTGTCTTTTGGGTTTTGTTCGCACCACACCTGAACTTGTGTATACTTGGATTATGATTTAGGATTTGGATTTGTTTGCATGTTTGTACTCAATAAATTCTCCCTGTGCTTGCATTTCAATTACAGCCTAGTCTAGCAGAACAAACTATTTTTAAGCTGCTTTGATAATTATATGATGTCAGCAAACATTGTCATGCTGATGTCAGTTTTGCTGAAGACAGTGTGAATGATACAGTTATGAATCAAGAGTTATACTTATATTAAAATTGTAATCTTGCATACCAGTGTAGATTTATTCATTGCTAGAGACTCAAAGCACTTTTGTACGTCGCTCTGGATAAGGGCTTCTGCCGCAAATGTAAATGTAAATGAATTATATTCTGTCTTTTCTCCAGGTCATTCTTCCCAATGGCTTTTGGATTTCTTGGAACAGTATTGAACATGCCATTCCTCACTGCAGTAAGGACATGAGATAATATTATAGAGCACTGACACAGAAAATGTAAATGTCGTATTAACTGTTTTTCTTACTCGCTCTCTTCTAGCTATTTAATTCGTCAGGAAGCAGCTCCTCCATGGTGTAAGAGTTCTCACATTGATTGCAACACAGTGAAGCATGTGAATACCACCATACAAGTGTAGATCCAATGATGTGTTGTGTGACGGCTTTTGGAAAACAATGGACAGAAAAAAAAACATATCCATGAAGCACACCATGAATTCACTTCCATTTGGCGAAAATATAATTTTCTTTGTCTGTATGAAATGTATATTATTTTAAAAATATTTTTATTTGTCTTGTTTTGAATAAAACTAATTATTATTTTTAAATCCTGCCCTTTTTCTATTTTAATAAGTTGAAATAAATTGGACCGAATTCATATCTTGCATCTCCATTGTACAGTTAATTAACTTTGAATGATGATGCCAAGATGCTGTGTTTCATTTCCTTCTCATCACAAGTTTCCAGATGCACAGAGTTTCTACATAAAACTTGTTGACCTGATTGAGTTCTTCATCTCCATTTTGTATAAGCGCTTGTTCAGCGTGGACCCTGTGTTCCTTTCTTTTGTTTGTTGAAAAAAAAATGTATTTGAAAAAAAAATTTATCTGATTTAATTATTAGATGTTGATGGCAAATTCCATAAGGATGCTTCATGATTCCAGTAAAAAGTTAGCCAGGATGAGAGAGACACAGACAGATCAGAGGGAGCGTTACTGGGGTCTCACCAACAGCATGCTGGGAAACTTATGACGCAGGACCATTGGGAGTATAATAAGGGATTCGGGAGAGTAACACAGGAGATGCACTCTATTCTAGAGTCCCATATTTATTGCACATCCAGAACTGAAGAAGTACACACAGGTAGGTTATTTAATATTAATATTTTGCTCAAGGATAAGCTTTTAAGTCTGTGCATTTTATGGTTGATTTTAATATTGCTCCAAATTGCAAACTTGTGTGTAATGGCATTCCTACAGAATCTCTGGATAGTGGGTGTGGGTTTGGGTATGTGGGTGTAGTTGCTTGCGTATTGCATAAGTTGAGTAAACAAAAGTGATCTAATCATGAGCAGTTTAATTGAGAGCTTACTAACTCAATTTCTTGTTACTCCTACAGCTGCTTTCTTTCTTCTGTCTTGACAAATTTAACAAAATTAGCAACAGTTTGAAGCAGATAGAGAAGATACATTTTGCTCCATTTTTACCTGCTCTTCAGCATTATTATGATTATAAATGTACTGCCTATAAATAAATATATATAAATATACTACTGAGTACTAAGTGTTAAAAATCTTATCTTTTCTCCCATATTTCATAACAAAATGTGGAAGATTAATAAAAGAACATTGTTCCATGTTAAAACACCCAAAATATATTCACATAACCACAGCTCCAGTATCAAGTTTAACCTTTCAGCTGCAGACCACGTCAGGAAAAGGTGACGTGATATGGACTTTGATGGTATTTGCTGTTTTTGAAGTGTGTGTGTGTGTGTGTGTGTGTGTGTGTGTGTGTGTGTGTGTGTGTGTGACAGATATGTTTTTAGATCTTGGTGGGGACCAAATGTGCCTACTTAGCCTGGAATCTTTTTTTTTAATGGTGCCCCTACAAATTTTACTTACTTTTTGTAGTTTAGTGTTAAGGGTAGATTAAGGTGCAGCATACTATTAATTAGCTACATTAATAATTATGTCAGTGAAAGTGAAAAAAACAAAACAAAATATGTGTGTGTGTGTGTGTGTGTGTGTGTGTGTGTGTGTGTGTGTGTCAGCAATAGAAAGGTACACACACGTCAATATAATTCCACCCTCTTATCTTAACTGCCTCAGATCACAGCCGTGTATCTAAAATTCTCTAAATTCTCCTTCTGTGTTTTTCTCAGAAACTTTTGGTCTAAGCTTTGACACTTGTGGATAGAGTTTTTTTATTCTTATTGTGATTTGTGTATTTCCCCACAGACACATTGCATTGATTTTTCCCTTTCAGATAACTGTGGAGGCTGATAAAAATGCTCCTGTTTGCAGTAATACTTCTGTTATCAGCTACACTTGGAGAAAGTAATCCCAAAAAAGAGTATGCTGAAGGTATTACACAAACACACGCGTCTTCTTATTCATGACAAGTAATGCATAAACACATCTAAATACACTTGGACAATGTTTCAGGATACCTGATCATAAGATGTATGTGTTTTTTGAACATCCCACCCCACATTCAGTCCCCATTTGCTGTTAAAATAATGTTTTGGGACGATGTTCCACTAGTTCCAGGTGAAGTGTGTTTGTGGAGATTTGATGCTTATTCAGAGAGAAGGGCATTAGTAAATCAGATTCTGATGTAGTGTGAGTAGGCCCAGGTGCAGTCAGAGTTCCAGTTCATCTCAAAGGTGTTCAATAGAGTTGATATCTATAGCAGGTCAGTCAATGTCTTTCACTCCAGTCCATGTAAACCATATCTTCTTGGAGCTGGTTTTGTGCACAGGGACACTGTCATGCTGGAACAGGTTTGGTTCTCTAAATTTGAGTGAAGGAAACAAATTTCATCCAACGTTGAGGTAACAGTTTGGGGAAGAACCTCACTTGGCTGGAAAAGTCGAGAATAAGGAAAAAGTAGCATTAGAGTTTTTATATAGATTTATTTAAATTCATCTTTCGAGCCACTGTGTGTAGCAACAGCAGCAGCAGCAGAAGACACAGTATTAACTACTACAGAGATGCTTCTGTTGCCGCTGATAAGGCTGCTGAAATATACATGTGGTTTTCATACTTTTAGGTGAAGCACGTGTAAATATAACTAAATTATCAACAAAAACAGGATAAATTAGCCGCATTTATACACACACATATCTAGCAAAAAAAATAAAAATAAAAAAAATGTTTTTTTTCCTGTGCAGCGTTTTTATATTTAGAGAAAATGGCCCCAAATGACAGCCCGGACTACCCGTGCTAATCAGCCCAGAGTTTCACAGGAAATTAAACTGCATGACTTATGCACATCAGTCAGTTGTGAGAGGATGGAAACTAAAGTAGCACCTCAGCAAGGTTAAGGGTGATTAAAGATGAAAATGTTTAGTAAACCCAATGTGCAACTACCGAAATAATTAAAGAGTAACTGGAACACCAGAAAGTGGCAATGGTTTTGTTTAATCTTTAACCCTGTATTAATGTAACAACTTTGCATGAGCTTATACTTATACAGTGCCTTGCGAAAGTATTCGGCCCCCTTGAACTTTGCGACC
>JAAIIK010000026.1:1301364-1328773 GCA_014706435.1 Silurus glanis
ATGTGTGTGTGTGTGATGTATTCCCACATTTCTTTTTCAGCATGAAGATAAGAATGACAGTGTGAATGATAGTAACAATCAGCAGTATATGAGCACCATTCAAACTGCAGGCTATGAAAATATGCCTGAAGGAAAATTGCCCAGTGCACTAAAGATTAAAAACAAGATGGCAAAGAAAAACCGGGATTATGTGAACATCGAAGAACAACAGAACATGCCTTTATCTAAAGGCCGAATAAGCAAAACCGAGAGCCGTCAAATAGACCAGGACGAGAGTCAAACCAGCAGTGAGAGTAGCAGCGACGAAAGTGATGAAGTAAATTACACCACGGTCGTCTTTAAAAAAGTCACAAATGAAGACCCGAAAGAGAATTGAATCAGGTTTTATGCTTCGAGTTATTTTGTACTTAGTTTTATTGAGATGTTTTTTTTTTTTTGTTTATTGTGTTTTTTTAATTTTGTAATCAATAATCATATACTAGCTCAATATTTTTTCACAGAATGTTTTCACATAACTGCTTTTGGTTGAATTTAATTTTTAACTATGAAAATAACGTGAATTCTCACAATATATGGGAAAAGAGACCTAATTTTAGATACTAGACCTGAGAATCATGTTTTTTCATCTGATGAACGTAGTCTGTGGTAATGATTATTATCATAATATCCTGTTAGGCAGGAACCACCGTGTGCAGCTCAGCAGGGTGGCAAGATAAAAGGCTTATTTGCAGTTTTTGCATTTCTACGTGCTTGTAGATTTTGTATTTCATATACTTTGAGTTTTTCTTTTTTACAATTACAATTTATACAGTCAAACTTGTTATTGCTATAAAATGCTGAATGCACTACACTATGACTGACGTCTTGTTGTTTTTAATTCATATATGTACCAGTTAATTTTATAGAGTGCATAAGCCTTGTCAGATTTTTTCCACTAGATTTTAGATTTGCTTGTGGAGATAAATAAAGTCAGGTACTGATGTAGGAGGAGGACTAAGGGTGCAATCAGCCTTTCAATTAATCACAAATGTTATCAATACAGTTGAGGTCAGATCTACAGCGAGCAATTTAAGATTATCCACTCCAACCCATGTAAGCTATTGTTTTTGTGGAGCATAGTTTGAGCACAGGGACTTTGTCATGCTGGAACAGGTAGTGTCAGTAAACGGAAAGTTTTATAGTACCACATCCAAATACATCCTATGCAATTGTGTGCCTCCAGTTTTGTAGTAGCAGTTTGGACAGAATGGATATACAATTACTGTTTTGTTTTTTTCATTTTAACTGTATATCAGTGAAGAACACCATCAAAAATTATTTTCAAAAATATTACTGACAGTCAGAGTCGCCCAAAGAATTTAGATGCTTAGTAAATTTGATCAATCTCACAACACAGGGTTTGGGGTACAACCAGTGCATCTTTTTAGAGTTTTCAAGCCAAATGCTGATTTTGTTTAGCAGTGGTGGACAGAAAAGGAAGTACTGTAAATGTAATTTGTTTCTGTACTTAAGTAGCTCTTTCATGTGACTGTACTTTACGGAAGACTTTTTATCTTACCTTTTTACTCAATTACTTTTTGTAAAATCAGTCGATCATTTTTATTCAAGAGTGGATAAAAATGTATCACTTGGTGGTATCAACTTATCGTAAACATACAGTTCAACAGCAAGCAGAACATTAATGATGGAAGAAACTCCTGCCTCTAACTTGCTACGACACGTGACCTTATTTGCGCGATAGTTGAAAGGAAGGTTTTGGGCTCCTGTTCATCTTAATAGATATCAATAGATTTGCTTGACTCATTAATATTATTCTATTAATAGACTGGTGTACTAAGAGTAACATTAGAGTCTTTTCACATAAACTGAGTTAATTAAGCGAAGAGTCTTGTGACATGATAACAGGAAAATTATAGCCATAACAAATCATAGCATTTTGGATACTTGCTGTAAGTATATTTGAGGGCAAATACTTTCGTACTATTACTCAAGTGAAAGTATAAAGAAAGCACTTTTATTTTTACTGGAGTAATATTTTACCAAGTAACTCTCTACTTCAACTTTGTTTGGTTTGTGTACTTTGTCCACCATTGTTGTTTAGTTTATTACTGTTTACTGCAGGAAAAAATGTTTCCTAATTTTTTTTAAGAATTATTCCCTTCTTTAGCATTTTTTTATATATGCCATAAAGAGAAACTATTCTTTGTGTCAATCAGCATGTACATGACAAAAGATGACTACCGTATTTTCCGGACTATAAGCCGCTACTTTTTTCTCAGGCTTTGAACCCCGCGGCTTAAACAACGAAGCAGCTAATTTATGGATTTTTCCTGGGTTTTTCCCGATTTCACAAGCTTCAAGCCAAAAAACTGAGCGACATAACATTAGACCAATGAAATTGCCGAACGGGTTCAGGTGAACCAATGAAACTCTTTATATTAAATCAGATGCGCTCCCACTGAATCGGGCCGCACTACATCATAAATATGGATGCGCTTCACCTGTGTTCTGAGCTGCACGGCATCGGGAGAAAAGCTTCACCGATGGTGATTTTTAAACGCACGACGATGCCAAAAGAAAAACTCCAGTAGAAATTGTTGTGAAAGGAAGGAGGAAGACAGTGAACAATGACTTTTTTCGGTAGGCTACTGTTTAGATACAAGCCGTGTAACAGACACTGTCTTTCGTTAAAGCCTGTGTAAAGTTCATTAGTTTCAATGTAGACAGCTTATAGACAGGTGCGGCTTATTTATGTTCAAAATAAAAATCTTTGTCAAATTCAGTGGGTGTGGCTTATATATGGGTGCTATTAATAGTCCGGAAATTACGGTATGTCAGAGCAACATGAGACTTGCTAATGCTATCATTTTGGGTTGCTAACTGCATTTTTTGTGTGCATAAGACTATATGTTAGCAAAGGGGGTCAGAAAGATCTTTTACTAGATAATAGAGTGCTCGCTCTTCCTTTTTTAAAGACATGTACTGGTGTATATGTGTACATGGTAAACGTGTTGTGTTGGACCATTTGCTGGATGCCATTTGGCTGATGGCTTTATCCAAAGCAGCACAATCCAAGCAAGCAAATGGATCCAGTTTACACTTTATTGTTTTCTTGTTTTCTGTGTCTCAGGATTTAATCAAGATTATCTATTTAAATGTACCCTAGATATATCCAAAACAGATTCAAATTAAGAGCTTAAACCACTTCATCAGCAAAATCAGTGCAAATTATTTCATCTCTCTAAGCCAAATATTTTAACAAAACCCCCTTCCAATAGATTGTGCTACACGGTTCATAACTGGAGAAACTGGCACATATAGTGAACTTTATGGCTTTTAAACCACAAACAGAACCAACAATCAAAGAATGTGCAACAAAGTCAAATTCAGATTTCAATCCATCCAACCAAAGAAGTGGTTGAGGATAAAAGGCTCATGAATACAGTGCAGGATACATGAAATTAAATTTACACAAGATATAAAAGTAGTCATTGATTTAGGGGGGCTGAGAGAAAAATAAAAACTACAAGAAACCAGTGTGCTAGCTGTGGGGAAAAAAAAAAAACATATCAGCATGCACAACAAAGGAAACCTTTATGTGACTGAACTGCAACAGCAGAAGACCACATCAAGTTCCACTCCTGTCTGCCAAGAATTATAAATCTAAATCTCTCATAGTAACAGTCTCTTCTAAACAGGAAAGTAGTCTTTTTCCCTTTCTTCGAGTTTTACTTTCTTATTTGTTATAGTGTTATATAGTGTTATTTTCCTTAGTTTTACTAATAAGAGCAAGCTGTTCCCGTGGGACTGGGCAGACTCAGGAATTTCCCACCTCTTGGCAGACTCATTGTTGGTTGTGAGTCTAACCACTGTAGATTTATTCATTTAAAACTAGTCATGGATGAACAGGCTAGAGCAGAAGGCTAATGCACTAGCCGTAGGGAATTCCCATGCTTACTCGTAGTGTGAATGATGTTGTCAATATGTCTGGGGTTTATTAGACAGAAAGTTGCAAACTACACATATTCAGGATACCTAAGCCACAACACTAGTTTAGATAGATCAGCTGCTCAACTGTGCCAATAACCAAGATCCTAATGTCCTGTGTTTTTTCTGTGTCTGATGTGTCTGTGCTGAGAGAGTGAATCATCTATTGAGCACATCTGGGAAACTGAAAGTGAAAATAGGCTATGTATGACTAGGACAAATTTTCCACAACACCAAGCAGATGTGAAAGTAATGGGTCAGTATTTATTTAGGGTGGAGACAGAAGCAATGTGAATAGTTTTTTTCGAGCCTTACATGCACTCAATGCTTCAAGTGGTTTTTAGACCCCTCAATAAAAAAGATGTACACCCAGAGCAGCAGTTCGTACACTGTAGAAATTGATTGCAAATGCGAAAAAAACTGACAGCAAAAACTGTATGCAGTGAACATGTTTATAAAGTATTGTAGCAACTAACATTGAAAAAAACAAATCACAATTACTGATTCAATGCAATCTTTTAAAGATTTTGCGATATTTTATTGTAAATAGGTTTACATTAAATGGCTGCCCTTTTTTTTTTTTTACAGTATTTTATTGGCAAACCCTTTGCTAATAAATAACTATGGCTTTTTTTTCGCAGTAATAGATACATGCCGATCATTGATGCCAGGCTCACTCTGTGTGATTTTTAATAGTCCATTGCAATTGTTGCTTGTCAGACTGTACAAGCATGATCCACATGTCACACTGTAGGATCTCAGTTGTCATAATGTCAGAGCGTACCACAGTCCAAAGCTGTCACACACAAGAAAAAGATTCTGCACCTTCAGTCTCTGACACGTTCAGACTCACATTCTCTCGCTAATTAACAAAATAATGAACAAAAACTGTCTGTAGTGTCTGTAGTGTTGATTTTGTTTATGACATGACTTGATTAGAAAAACGTCACACTCCTTTTGTTCCTATTGGTTCTTGGTTTTTGACATTCTTTCTAGGAGAAGTCACACTGCAAGAAAGAGTCTAAAATCTTCTGACATTCGGCAAAATTTTATCGGAGGAAAACATTTTCGCAACGGCCATTAATCATTAAACGGCCATTATTGAACATGTTAAACCAGTAATCAAAGACTACAGATTATAGCCTAGGAACATATGAATCCTTTAGGATTTTCGACATTTTTTCAGGAAACCAAACCGTGGCCAAAAATCACATAGAGTGTACCTGGTTTAAAAAATAAAATAAAATAAAATAATAAAAAAATAAAAAAGTAAAAAAAAAACCCTCTCAACAGAGTTGTAGGCTGATTTATCTTAAATTGTAATCTAGCATACCAGTGTATATTTATTCATTGATAGAGAATCAAAGCACTTTTGTATGTAGCTCTGGACAAAGGCGTCTGCTAAATGTCGTAAATATAAAAGTATATTTAAATATTTTCATATTATTTTGCATTAAAATGCATAGATCTACAAATCGGTAAAATCAGTACTGAAAAATACACCATATACACAAAAGACTGAATTAAAAGCAGGTGATAATTTTATTGTGCGACATTCACAACAATGTCTATTTCAGATAAATAACTTTAAAATAATAATAATAATTATAATTATAACAATAATATAGCATTTTTTTGCCTGCCCAGTCCACTATAACTTTACCTAGAAATATAATAAGATACTTCAAATATAACAAATATAACTTTTGCTTTGTGCATGTGTGTGTGTTTGAGAGAGAGAGAGAGAGAGAGAGAGAGAGAGAGAGAGAGAGAGAGAGAGAATAAACTTATACCTGTATTTCATGATTGAAAGAGCTTTACATGACCATTAGTCATCCTTCATCACTTTTAAAAAACATCTACATTTGTAGTGCTCCACAACATTCACTCCACCATGTTATATGAACAAATTCACCCCTATGAAATATCTGGAAAAGTCACATGTCACAATAAGAACAGTGAAACAGTGAAAACAGTAATAAATATTAATTGTATTTACTTATTTTTTTTTCTTTTATTCTTTTTTAGTGACCCATGAGGTGAACTCTGCTGCCCAAATGAAAGATTATAATATATTTAGCATGTAAGGCTATTACGTTTTTGGTCAGTATGCTAAAGCATGGTCCTCTTTCAGGAACTGCATCAGCAACGCTTTGGGAACGCTTCCACACTCTGAATCACAAATCAGTCAAACAGAAAAGTGCAAAGTCATCGGCGGAGTGACATCCCGACCTGGGAGTTATAAAAGCACGTGCCGTGAAGCTGGCGCTAGCTTTTGTTTGTTCAGGAAGCGCTGTGTGTGTGTGTGTGTGTGTGTGTGTGTGTGTGTGTGTGTGTTTTGGCAAGCTTTAGCTTGCTAGCCTGTTTGTGTAGCTTGCTTAGGGGCGGACCATGCTCGGTTCGCTCTTGAGGGAGCCGTCTGCCCGTATTGTGAGCATATGTCCATGCGGACGTTCCGCTCCAGGAGAGCGCTCTTTGAGGAGGGCACTTCCGCTCCTCGCGATTCTGGCCGAAGTGAAGCAGTAAATCATGTCTTGGGGCTCGCAATTTAATCTGTGCTTTCTCCCAGGGTTTAGAAGCATGCCTTTTGGCGGTTTCTTTCCTCTGTGCAGAGAGCGATACACAGCACCTCTCTTCTTCTGAGGAGGGGGAGGGTATGGAAGCAAGCTATCCCTTAGAGGATACACCCCCACAGCCAGTTCAGTTCGGGGAGCTGCTGGAGGTAGTGACGCAGGCTCTAGCCAAGCTGGATATCGCTTGACCAGCCGATATGCAGAAACAAAGTCCCCTAAACAAGCTGGATGAACGTTTCCCTCGACCGACATCACTGCCTTCATGCCGGGGTCTGACGTTTTTTCCAGACCTGCACATTGAGGTGACCAGGTTGTGGAGCAGCCCTTATTAGGAGTGCAGTTGTGGGACGATGCCCCGGGTTGAAGAGACACTGGCTGACTATCTCTCCCCAGGTGCTGCATTATTCCTTAAGGTCTCAGTCCTGCCCACCAAGCCTCTGAGGTCTACTTATATTAGGCTTATACCTGCCCTGTCAAATTTGAATACGGTCGTGGGGCTGTTTGGCGGGCACAGCCCCACCCCCAGCCCATCGTAAAATTCAAAGACAGAGTTTCGCTACTCACGCTCCCCCAGAAACTAGGGATCCAGTTCGAGGCTGAGGGAGCGGACAGATCTAAGGACTGTTATCTTCTATAATAGGGCTTTGGCCAAAAGATCATTACAGCCAGGAGTTTTTTGTGGTCTTTGCCAGGGGGGGCGACATGCTTTCCCCCTCCATTCAGGGGATCAGCTCGTTTACCCTGCCACAAAGAGTGCTTTATGGCACAGCCATCTCTAGCATGTACCCCCTTCAGCCTCTGCCCGAAGATTTTGCGGATGGGGGGCTCGTCGCCTCTCAGGAGGCCCCTGAGCTGCGCCAGGGTGTGCACTGTAGAGAAAGACTATACGATTCAGTTTAGGTTTCGTCCGCCCTGGTTCAACGGGGTGTGTCCCACTTTGGTGGGAACCGAGCAGGCTCAGGTCATGGAACAGGAAGTAAACACTCTCTTAGGGAAGAAGGCCATCGAGGTTGTCCCTCCACTAGACAGAGAGTCTGGGTTCTACAGCTGGTACTTCATAGTTCCAAAGAAGGCTAGGTTTGCGTCCCATTTTACGTCAGCTGATACGCTTTTTATTTAGACATAGGTTTAAGATGCTCACTCTGAAACAGGTTGTGTTCCAATAATGTCTGAGGACTGGTTTGTCACGATAGATCTGAAGGATGCTTATTTTCACGTATCCATCCTTCCTTCACACAGGAAGTTCCTTTGGTTTGCTTTCGGGGCCAAAGCTTAACAATATTCACCCATTTGACCTTGCAATCTCACCCTGCACCTTCTAATAGTGTGTGGATGCGGCTTTGGCTCTTCTGAGACTCTGGGGCATCCGCATACTGAACTATATTAACGACCGGTTGATATTAGCTCGATCAGAGCAATGGTGACCCTTCATCGAGATTTCATTCTCGCCCATATGAAAGAATTGGGGTAAAGACTTAACGCCAAAAAAAGCTCTTTCTCCTGTACAGAGAACCACCAATCTAGGTGTAGTGTGGGATTCGACCGTTATGTTCATCTGTATCCTGCATGAGTCGAGGCTTTCCTCACAGGCGTCAAGGGAGTGAGAGAAGGCCAGCTATTCACTGTGAAACAGTTTTAAAGACTGTTGGGTCTGATGGCAGCTGCATCCAATGTTGTGCCCCTTGGCCTCCTATACATGCAACCTTTACAGTGGTGGCTCAGGGACAGAGGGTTATCCAGAAAGGGCTCTTGGCCGCTCTGTCCTTCAACCTACAGTAGCTATGCCCATCCACACTAGGCAGGGATTGGTCAGTCTGGTGGTATTGGACACTTGTTTCCAAAGAGCTGTTGGAGCAGCTCGAGTTCTTGAAAGGTAATGTCTCTATTTTACGTATGTAACCCTGGTTCCCTGAGGGAATGAGATGCTGCGTCTCCAGGCCACACTCCCTGCATCTCTGCGAGCGCTTCCTTCACTTTTGAACCTAGCACCATCTCCATGGCATGTGCTTTTATAACTTCAGAGTCGGGTGACGTCACGTTTTTCCGTTGGACCAATTACACACGTGATTCATATATTTGACATATTTGCAAACGCCCCACTCATGGAATCACTCTAATGAAAAGCAGGGTGTATTTTTTCCCATTGAGAATTGAGCATACAAAAAATACCTATTTATCAGAAATCAAATGTAAAATAGTTATAGAAAGAAGGACTACAGTATATGCAGCAACCTACCAGTTTTTTTTTTTTTTTTAGAAATGTACAGTCCTGTCTTCTTTATGTACATCCTTGATCTATGAACAAACAAACAATCATGCAAACCAACAACAAAAAGTTATCAATATGCAGGAAAGTTTTTAAATACCTATGAAAACTGCAAAGGTACAGAATAAATTACTGTATAAATCTTTGCAAAAAATAATATTGAGGTTTCCATTCAACTCTGTTAGTATGCTATTTGATATTCTGTGCATAGCACCACAAAACAAACTTTGAGATCTCACCTTTCGGTGCTTGTAGTAGAAGAGAAGAGTAAGGATCAGCAGTAATGTGCATGTAGATGTAATCAGGAATGTTGAATACATAGAAATGTTTGCAAGCTGATACTCATTTTCCACCGAGTTTCTCTTTACATGCTTTCTGGATTTCTGATCTGATCTGTCTTCAGTGTCTTTTCGAAATGTGGGATCTGAAACAGACTAACAGGTTTAATCTAGAATATTCCCTCCAAACGACTCTAACTTTATCAGATACTATAAAATTTTTGGGAAGCTAAGAACCTTTTTTTTGCCTTGACTATGATTCCACTAAGCATGTTCAATTCTATATTTTGTTTTCTAACCAAAGAAAGTCATTTGGAGATCTCTTTGGAATCAGCTCTATGTAGAGCACAATAAAGAAAGTTTAAAAGCAATAACTGCGTACATAGCTGAGAAAACTATCCAAACAACCTTTCAGAAACCATGTTAATACAGTAAGAAGAAGAAGAAAAAAAAACTTTATTTATAATAATAACATTGTTAAAATTGCATGTTAATCAAACTTCACCTTTGAAGTCTGCTTCCTTGCTGGTGATTTTAAACACATTCCTTGACATGTGAAGTTGCATCTGAAGGTGTGTAGGACTGTTCTGATTTACAAGAGGGAGGTTTTCTGTTTCTTTGCTTGTGATCTCTTCGAGTTTGACCCCCTTCCTAATTCCTGTGGTTTCAGTAAACCAACGCCAAAGCAGTTTGAAGTAGGAATCAGACAGCATTCCTTGCTCACTGGTATCTAAAGACCTCTTAGCAAGTATTTGCACTGGGTTCCTTTCAGATATCAGTGGTGTGTTTATTTTTTCAGTCGGCTGTGATGTTGCTGATTGGAAAAGAGTTCTTGTTTGTATGCTTGGTAATTCACTTGAGGATGCAGTGGGAGTAAATGTAACTGGTTGTGGCTCACTCCTCATTGCAACAGAAGAATCCCTGCTGTTATCCATCAAATCTGAAATGGTGGACATAATAAAGTTTGTAGATTCCTCTTGAGCTGGTCCAGACCGTTCTTCAAGAAAGAGTTCAGTTTTGGTGTACAGCCCAGTGATAGGACCTGGAACTGGGGAAATTGCAGAATTTTGATCTAGAGGTGCTCTAGATTCTTCATTTGTGTTCATGGAGATGTAAGCTTTTGATTGTGTGTAAGATGCCGGTGATGAAGTTGGAGCAGATTTGGTGAACATGAAATATTTCATTGCTTGAGGGCAAGAGCACTGGCACTCTGTGGTACCTAAAGCCAAACAGAAAGATTTACTTTAAAATAAAAGCATTATAAATAATTTTATAGAAAATAATAATAAAAATGCAGGCATTTATTTGTTGTGATAGACAAGTACAATGCAACATGTCTAATGTCCACTCTGGTAATCGTACTGTATTGTTTTTCTTATCCGGGTTACCTGTTGTTTGAATGTTAAGTGCAGTGGTGGCTTCTGGAAGGTTATTTGCATACTCATCCTCACAGTTCCAGTTCACTGCTTTGTCACTTTTACTCATCAGGCTTTTAAACATCTGAAAGACCTCCTCTGTTTTTTGTAGACCCTCCCTGGGCAAAGACGTGTGCAGTCTTGCAAACTTTACTGGACTTTCCTGAGTAAAGTACATATTAATAGATACAGAACTTTAAAAGTTAGCTTGGACCTCATAAATAAGGATGATAGAAATCTTAAAACTTTTATAAAAATCGCTTTTTTTATAAAAATAAAAATACAAATAAAAATACAAATAAAAACAAGCACTTTCAGTACTTTGAGATCAAATGATTGAAGAAAATTGTACTGAAGTTGCTGTTTATAGTGTTCACATGTACTACAATTTTGAGATCAAATTAATGTCAATCAATAATCAATCCAAAATGAATGAGTTATAATGACACTGATATATCCAAAATAAACTGAGTCACAACATATAGGCACAATTATGGTTATGTCAATGTGACATTAGGATGGCACAGACAGTTGATCAGATACAGTGCTTCTATTTCTGTCTTTTTCATAGTGGTAGATTGAGGGTGACATTGCATGACAATATGTATGCTACCCTATAGTAATGTGTTTTATTTGTATAAATATTTTAACAATAGACACTGCCACAAAGCAGCACATTTATACTGTACTCGCTGTTGATCACTTATTAGCAAGCTAGTACTACTGGCAAAAGAGAAAAGCTTTTCTATGGCATAAGAAAGTTCAGCAAGAGGAGCAGGATACACCTTAATATTTGACTAAAACATTTCTATATCTGTGCAGTTTATAAAATGTTCACCATTTCTCACTTCTCTTCATTATTTAGAAATGATGCTCATAATGATTTGATATTTTAAATTAAATTGCCAGAGGCAGGTTTCCAAACCCCAATGAACTTCTTAAAGAAATGTTATGTTATAGATTCCCTTCATCTCTGTTACGAAGCTTATACCGAAGTTTTCACTGGTTCCCATGCACTTATATTGCGCATTGCATGACATATTAAGATATTCATCTTTAATTTAACATTTCAGAAGCAATCAAATATAAATTTTACCTCAATCTCTTCATTGATTTGAGGGATACATTCATGGGAATAAATGTTTTGTATCAAGTCCTTCAGTGATCTTGTGTAGTGATGGTTATCAGAATTGTTGTCATATGTGAAGTGTGTGTTCAAAAGGTCCAGGATGTGAGGGAATGCTGCTTTTATGTAACAGACTTCACTCTGAAAAGATAAAATAAGATATTTTATTAATTTTTACTCACCTACTCATCTCTTAATACCCACCAATTTGCTGTAATAATGAAATTTCTTTTACATGTCACATTTTTATATAGGAGATTATACTGCAAAACTTTAAAAGGGTTCAGAAAGGGCAGGGTCATATTGGGATTGTTTTTTAGGCATGGCAAATCAGACTAAAAAAATAAACAAAAAACAGTAGTGTGAACAGTGAATGCAGGACTAATATATTGCTGTGGAATATTGTAAAGAAAAAAGAAAAAAGAAAAGAAGGCTTGGGTTCACCAAAAAAGTGCTTATGTTGATGCCTTTGCCACCTCAGTCAAATGGAAATATACTTAAGTAACCAGGAATACATGACCCAATGCTGTTAAGTTTACAAACAAAGGTACATTAAGCCAAAATCTAACTATCATCATACTGATTTCATAATTCTGCATAATTCATAGCAATGATACCAACATAAATCATATAGCGGTAGTTTTGGCCTGTTATGAACCGAGGCATCACAATCTAATGCATTTGTCTCTGCCCTCTCTGTGAACCCCCATGAAACACCCCCCCCCCCCCCCCCCTCAATGCTGAAAGGTATATAGAGGTTATATAGCAACACATAGCTTCCCTCTAGATGACTTTTTTCTTCAGGGAAGATCTTGCATATTACAAGACAGTGCTAAACTGCATACATCATCTTTGAAAGTAGAAGAGTGGTGAAATGGCCTGCCTGCAGTCTAGACCTTTCACCAATGGAAGACATTTAGTGCATCAAGAATTTAAAAGAAATATCCTGGACAACATTCTTTTCCCAAAACTCCAGCAACGTCCACTCTCAACTTCTTTGCCCTGTTGCAAATTCTTTGATTCAAAATGACCCTATTTTTTTGCTTTAAACAGAACATTTCATCAGTTTAAACATTTGAAATGTTTTCTATGTTCTTTTGGAAATAAAATGTTTTGTGCTCATTAATGTTAAATCTAGTAGTTTATTTTTATGTTTATTAATTTATATTTAACTAAATTAAAATAAGCAGTGGCAGACGGAGTTCACAAACTACTGTACGTAGTTAAAGTAAAGCTACACTCGGTAAAATATGACTCCTGTAAAAATAAAAGTGCTCCCTTTAATCTTTCACTTAAATAAAAGTACAAAACTATTTGCCTTCAAATGTCCTAAAGTATCCAATGTACTATGATTTATAATGGCTATAATGCTCCTATTATCATTTTTGTCCAAAGACTATTTGCTTAATCAACTCAGTTTTTGTAAAAAGACTCAAATTTTAATCTTAGCACACCAATCTATTAATAGAATGATATTAAGGAGTCAAACACTAATTGATTTCTATTAAAATGATCATGAGCCCAAAACATTCTTTTCAACTACTAAAAAATCACAAAAACAAGGCTATAAATAATTTTTTCCATTATTTATTACTTTCAAAATGTCTGCTTGCTGTTGAACTGATGCTGAACTGTATGTTAATGCTAAGTTGATACCACCAAGCGGCAATCAAAACAAGTTCAAAACAGAATGCCCTCTGCCTTGATTGGTGGCTTGCTGTGTTCTTGACCAGTTAATTTTTTTTCCACTCATAAATAAAAAAGGAACAAGTGATTTTGCAAAAATAAAAAGTAAAATATTGGCCTTTGAAATGTAATGAAGTTGAAGTAAACATCTCCCCAATATAGAAATATTTAGTAAAGTACAGATTAAGTTTAAGTACAGTAACGAAATACATTTACTTTGTTACTGTCCACCATTGCAAATAAGTATAGTTATTACATATGCACCACAACATTTCAGCCAAAAAAATTTTACCAGTGGATTTTTTATTTTTTATTTAGCATTAAAAAATAAATAAATTAACAAGTAAGTATTCTGTATCTTTAATTAAATATTAAATCTTAAATATTCTGCAATGTTTCTAGATAAATGTCAGCAAATATGTGGTATTGACCATGTTAACTGCTGTGTACAAAAGGTGACGATTTCAGAATCTAATCTTCTGTTTGGATTTTATCTAAAACCGCTCATAAGGTTTTGCACAAGCTTGTAGTGTCAAGTGCATTTGATTTGTGATAAGAATTGCTGTTAAATGTTAAAATTGTTAAACAAAGAAAATTCAAAACAGGTTAGTTCTAGAGCCCAATTTACCAAACCTTTTTTTTTTTAAATTGTTAGTCTTTAAAATCAATTAGATGCAAAGAAAATAAAAGATAAATTTAAAGACGACACACATACCAGGTGCTGGCGTTCGGTGAAGCTATAGGTTATAGAACAGCCACTTTGGACTTGGTTCAAAATCTAAAAAAAATAATAATAATAGAACAGATATTTAAAGATGAGTTAAATTTACTCTAGCACACATCCTTATGTCACAAGGTCTGCATCCTACAAATATATAGTATTAAGCTTACCTTAACATTCCTTTCATTACAAATCATT
This sequence comes from Silurus glanis, assembly GCA_014706435.1. Taxonomy (NCBI): domain Eukaryota; kingdom Metazoa; phylum Chordata; class Actinopteri; order Siluriformes; family Siluridae; genus Silurus; species Silurus glanis. Next base: position 1,315,615 of record JAAIIK010000026.1, read on the forward strand.
TATATTGTTTGCATTGTATTTCTTAATTATAAAATAAATGCTTGACCTTATACATATATAATGTTAGAATATTGCCTAAAAATTAATATGATATAAAAGCCCTACCAGTTTTGTTAAATTCAGAAGATGTTCCTCAGTCACAGAATGTACACATGGACCAGGTACAACACCTGAGGCCAAGTGCAAGCACAGGACAAGGCAGGAGCACAGATGCCTTATCTTCAGTCACATAGAAATCATATGAGAAAACAATGACAAATTAAATGTCTTTTTCCATATACAGATGGCACACATTGCTTTAGTCAATGATTTAAAGGTTCTTTTGCTACTTCTTTGCTTCTGTAACTACTTTCAGCAGAACATGGTAATTATTGGAAATATTGAAAATATTTGTAAATATTTACGTGGTAAATATCCTGATTCTGCTATATATGATTACTTGCTTTTTGAAGAAAATCACAATTTTTTTCAGGTTATCTGCATAAATGTGATCACTAAAATGTCAAAAATGTTTATATTAATACTGCATAAACAAAGCTTTGTGGACACGTGAGCATCATACAATTATAATTCTTGGTGAACATCCTATTCCTATTCCATTTTAGCTCATGTATTTCTTCTGGAGAAGCTTCCACTTTTCAGTAGTTTAGAATGGTGCTGTGGGGATTTGAAAGCATTCAGCATTTATTAGGGCATGTGTTGCATTTAAAGTGTTATCCACAAATCGTTTATTGGTGTTTAGTTCAGGGCTCTGTGCAGCCTAATTTACTGCTTTAATTCCAACCTTGGCAAAAAATGTTTTCATTGATGCTGCTTTGTGCACTGGGTATCATGCTGGAACATGTTTGGGCTAATTCCACTGAAGGGAAATCCTAAATCTACAGTATGAAAGATTCCTACAGCATTCCTGACAGTTATCAGTTTGGGAAAGGCCTACATATATGTGTGTAATGGTGAAGTATCCAGATTTTTTCTTTCATATTGACATTCGTACATCTATACTTGACTATAATGTATGATATAACTGCACAACTGAATTCCATATTTTTGCTCTTGCAAGATGATGGCATAACTTTTATTTGTTGTCCATTTAAACCAATTATTGTTTTTTTAGACTCTTTTGTCATGTCCTATGTTTGGGGTTATAAATTGAATAAATTGGGGGCCAAGCAGCTGCCTCCTTGATGGTATTGCATGAGAGATCAGCATCTGTCTGTATTTCTCAGCATTGAGGACAACATTAATCCTGACTAAATCTCTAACTCCATTTGCAGAAATATAGTCAGAAATATAGGGTGACATCACAACCAGGAAGCTACAAAAGCACATAGAGTGAAGCCGGCGCCAGTTTCTGTTTGTTCATGAAGCTCTCTGTGTGTATTTCATGTTGAATTGTTTGTCTATTGTTTGTCAAAAAAAAATCCAGCCTCTGGAAAAGGAACACGCTAAGTCAGTCCTTTCTCAGTGCCCGTCCTGTGCCGGCCCCCATCAGGGACCTGAATCGTTAACCCTGCCACGAAATGTGCTTCAGGGCACGGCCAGCTCCAGCGACCTCCCTTCTTGGTTTCCGCCCGGCATCATGGCGGACCAGGAGGACTCGCCGCCTCTCTCGAGGCCACTAGAGCTGCACCAGGGTGTAGCCCCGGCTCTAGGCGTACCAGAGGTCAGTCTTGAGAGACTGATACTCCTAAGAGACTACCTGGCAGCCTGTTCAGCCAGTTCAGTGCTGGAATTCCTCCAAGGACAGTTTGCCAAAGGGCTGGCTCCGTCCACCCTAAAAATCTATGCGTCTGCCATTTCGGCGTATCATGCCCCCGTGGTGGGGCAGTCTCTGGGCAGAGACTCTCTCATCATGCATTTTCTCCACTGCACTCGGAGGCTGAGGCCCTTCGGTGCAACCCAGAGTGCTTGGGTGTGACCTGGCCATCGTGTTGGAGGCTCTGTCTGAGCCCCCCCTTAGAGCCTCTGGCCGAGGCATCTTGGAGGCACCTTTCTATTAAGACAGCGTTCTTATTGGCCATTTGCTCTCTCAAAAGAGTCGCAGATCTGCAGGCCCTCTCTGTGGGCCCCTCCTTTCTGGAGTTTACTTCAGGTATGGCCAGAGCCTTTTTGTACCCAAAAACAGGTTACATCCCAAGGTGCCCTCGGTTCTCCCACTGATGTTACAGGCATTCTATCCTCCTCCTTTTCAGGCCCCAGACCAGGAGTCCATGGAGCAGACCTTGAGCAGGTGAATTTTGATGCTATTGCATCCTCATATGAGTCCTCCTGTCTCCCTGCTCCATTTGGGGTCAGAGCTCACTCAACCCGGAGTGTGGCAGCCTCTAAGTCTTGGTCCTCTGGAGTGTCCCTCTAAGATATCTGCAATGCTGGTCCATCCCACTGACCCTTGTCAGGTTCTATAACCTTGACCTCAGTGCCACTCTTGGCCCCTCTGTCCTGGGCTTGTCCTGGTATAAGCTGGGCTTATACGCACTAAGCAGGGACTGGTCAGTGTGTCATGATTGGACACTCGTTCCCAAAGCGTAATTTAGGTTACGTATGTAACCCTAGTTCCCTGAGGGAACGAGACGCTGTATCTTGGTGCTATACTGCCGGTGTCCCTGCAGCGCTTCCTTCTCTTTTACCAAAGCTGGCGCCGGCTTTACTCCATGCGCTTTTGTAGCTTCCTGGTCGTGACGTCACCCTGCTGGTGTTGCTGTGCGTCCAATTTTGAGTGATTAAACACATTATTTCAGTGCGTGGACAACACAGTCGCGTTCCCAAAGCGTTGCGATGCAACGTCTTGTTCCCTCAGGGAACTAGGGTTACATGCGTAACCTAGAGACGGTCCCACTGGTTTCCACCAGTTTTTTTGCTAATGGCACGACTGAACATCTTCCTAATTTGAAGGGAAGCAAGGATGATGTCTCTTTTATCTGCTGCCAATTTTCCATGTTTCCTTGGCCAACCACTGCATCTATGCTCCCTAAAAGGTCTGTTTAATTGTGCTTTATCCATTTAACCTCTAACTTTAAAGACATTTAGGAAGTTTCTACAGATATCTGGAGGCTACTACTTATACATTCCAAGTATAAATAAACATGCACATCTTGAAATCCCAGTCCCAGAAATGTTTTCCTGGGGGAGACTCCACAACCTCATTTTAGTATCAGAGTTTGGCTTTTCTTCACCCAGTTTTAAGTTTCCTACACAGCTGTTTCTGTTTCAGTTAACGGCTGTGTTTTAACCTCCATTTGAAATTGATGATTACCACCTGCTTGGTATAATCATACACCTGAGTAAATCCTACAAAATCTCTGACTTCATACAAGTGTAGAAAGTGCGCAAGTGTAGAAATGGGGAATTGAATGACTGTAATAGGTTTTATTTACTGGAGTGTTGCACAAAATAGTAACCAATTCCAAATGTCCTGACCAGACTACATTCTTCTCTGGTTCCTGGTGTGGTGGTTACTTTAGTTTAGTATACTGACCCAAAAGAATGTGTGGGCTGAAAACAAGTTTTGAAACAGCAGTGGAAATGGTTTTTTTTTTTTTGATCTTTTATATCTAATATTCAGTAAAATAATCTCTTACTGTTATATGTACGTTGAAAGTCTATTCTGCATTCTGTTTAGATAAGAACATTTATTAGAATTTAGTAAAGAATTAGTCAATAGTAAGTTAAATTACATTTATCCTGCAAAATCCTATAGGCTTAATTAAGCTTTCTCTTTTAAGAGCATTCATGTCTGTAGATTTCACATGTTATTTCTTTTTTATTTAATATATATAAGTCATGAATGAAGAACCATATTCTCCACATTCATTCAGTAGTAAATTTTTAGTTGGGTGAGAGCATAAAAACTTTCCAGGTCCAACAAATGTAATATGCCATTAAAGTAAAGTTTCAGACACTTACCTTGGCGTTGTGGGTTGTTGTGTATGTGTTCATCTGGCTGGCTTAGACAAGGTGAAATGGGTGAAGTCCACTTTTAGATACATTAGAGTTCCTTTGCATTTCCTGTTTGTCTGAGAAAAAACAGGGTAAGTCACATTTAGTATCCTTGTACCTACAAGAAAACTGACTTCAGTTACTTAAATGTGTAAACATCTTAAAAACTGTATATGCATACTCTGTCAAAGAGTGTGTCTTCACCTGAGAGGACCAATATGTGAAAAGGCTTGTGCTCTCTTCTGCACTGGTTAACTGTGAGCAGCTGAGTCCCTCCCACCCTGCTCATTTCTTGACATCATGGATTTTATAAGAAATATCTTCCCCTGCATCTGTTATCTCAGTGAAGGAATTAGCTTTCAGTGACCAAGCAAAAATCAGTGCAAACGTTTGGGAGTAACAAAAATGTGAAAAGAAAATAGACAGCAAGAAGAATATCACTTTGTTGAAATGCATACAAAAAGGCTATTAAACAGGAAATATCTAGATAAAGCTAAAGATATTAATTAAATGTAAAGATATTCATTCAGAAAGTTTCATTTTTTTCAGCAATATCATTGTGCATAGCTGGGTTCAGGGAAGAGGCATTTATAAAGCAAATCTATATCACATATACTATATACTATCTATTATATGACCATTAAGAAAAAAAAGGAGCGTTCTTATATTTTCAGAATATGGAAACCAGGAAAGAGGGCCAAAGGGACCTGATCAGATGAATGAAAGCTATCACTGACTCTAATTACTAGATCCCAAATAATGCTATATACATTCATTTATCAATAATTTATAAAGGGTTCAGTATGATGATATTGTGAATAAAAGTCCTGGCATGACTAACTCTAACAGAAGATTCTTCATCAATTCTAAGGTGAATGGATCAGGTATCCAGATGAGATATATTCAGATTGCATACTGAAGCAAGTGAGAGATTTGAGCATGAATAGTTTTTAGGAAGTGCAAACCCTTATGCTTATGAGCTCTAATCAGAAGTAATCTGGGCAAATCATCATTGCAAATCAGCTTTATTAGGAGAGTGAGAGTCAATGTAAAGCTGGGCATGCAATAAAGCATGAGCAATTCATGGGGAAGAAGTTCCCCAATTTTGTGGTGAAACAACCCCAATTTCTGAATTCTTGCACATCAGGAGAGTGAAAAGTCTAAAATAGCATGTACACTTTCATCATAAATGTTGAGTATGTGGAAAAGACTCCCATAATTAATTTAATAATTATTATTATTAATAAATAATAAATAATAGTTTGTTTAATTTAAACAAAAAAACTAAATCTATTTTTAATATTTCTTATTTGTAATATAAATTAGTAAATATTTCTTAGAGGGGGAGTTTTCTAGGGACATAGAGTTATGACCCTAGTTTGGAAAACCCCTGAAATAAGGCCATACAAGGTTTTCACTAACGTGAACTCGTGGTTTTATGTAGCTATGCAAATATTGGCGCTTGTTGCTCGAAAGTGAAGTAATAGAAAAAATAAGGATTATTACATAAGCAAAAACAATATTGAATAAGGAAAATGAATAACAGTGGAAGCTCATAACAAGGGTCAGATGCCAGCAGGACTTCCTGTAAGCAACACCCACACACAAATATCACACAAAGAATTTGGAATGATTGACTCATGATTGGAATGATTTTTTATACAAGAGAATCATTATTCTATCGCTGCTGCAAGGGGAAAAGACCACACCCATGTCATGTGTGTATTACTGTAAAAGACTTTGTCTTTTTTGTCTTTGTCTGCTAAAATAAGCTGAATTGCAGCATTGTATTAGATAATACCGTTCCTGTACATTTACAATTACATTTTCGAACCTTTTCTGCAGACATGTCATAATATTCAATGGATAATATCTATAATGTGTCATTGTCTGATTAAAAGAAATTGTTAGCATTGTACAACATTGTGGAATAGGAGGATTAAGAAAGGAATGTACTGCTTTTAGAAAATAACAACTGTATTTCTATGGTAACAAAACACCACTTCACATTAAACCAAACCACACAAACCTTGTTTGATTATTGTCTTATAGCTTTATTTTCTATCATGTATAAACGTTACTTGTGTGTTGTAGAGAGACTCAGGATAAAAGTGAAAGTGTTTTATGGGACCACTCTGTGAATAGAACATTAAGCAGCTGTAAAAACAGATTGCCAACCAGAGCAGGGCATACTTTATTCAAACCAAACAAACTAAAAAAAATAAAGCAGTGCCAAAACTAAGACTGGTAAAGAAAAAGTTAAAATGTAATTTTTTTTTTTAGAAATAAATGCCCAATAATTCACCCAGATGACTGGCAAAACAAAGTAGAGAAAACATTCATTTTCGAGAGTAATTTTGCAGCATTCTACATGCATTCCACAATGTTCTATGACTCATTTGCATTGCAATCTCTCAGAATCATATAGATACAACTCTATGAGCATGTACTGTAGCATGAAATTCAGTTTATAGTTTCAAATGGGTTTACAGTTAGCGCTTCTGGCAATAGATAAGTGTGTGCTTGAAAATTTACCCTTCCTGGAATCAGTATGAGTAATGTTTAAGACATGCATAATGCCATTCTGATAATTTGTGCTGGTACCACTGTGTGCCATATAATCACTCAAGGTTCAATTTGCTAGTTAAAATAAAGTTAACAATATTATTTAAATGATGGTGATTTCATATAGTGTTTGCATTTTTTTTTTCAACAAATAAATGTTGCTTATTATATTCTTGTAAATAATGAATAATTAACCGCTATGCTTTTTATTAAATCGAATGGTTTTGCATTGGATTTCTATCACACAGACATTTGCTCAGTGTCAAGCTTGAATCTTCATAGAGGAATGCATTTGGCAAGAAAGCAAGCATTGCACCACCATTCTCCTTTTTTTTCCTTTCAAATTTCAATGCAAAGTTAACCATATGCTGGCAATACAGCTTGAAAATGAACTATATGGCAAACATTGTAACCATTATTAGCAAATGTGTTCATGTCTTCCTCAATCCTTTACTAGTTTTTACTGTTGTTTAATTGGGGTATGATTTTCTGCATTCCTTTGGGACCCTATAGATTCTCAGATATCTTAGGTGACTGCTTATTCAACTAATAGTTCTAACCATAATTACCATATAACCATGAATGTGTAGAGAATAATGAGAGAAGAGCTTGGTCTCTTCAGTTCTTTGTTGTCTTAAAAACAGCCTAGATTAGAAGGTTTTTTTGCATGCTTGGCCATATGGTATATATTACTGTGGCCTCATGGCTGTAAAACTCAGACCCTAAGAAATGCACTCATTATACTTAAAATAATCCAGTTTAAAGTGTAAAATTTACCTCATTAAACTTTTTGTCTCCTTGCAATTTTTTTGTTTGTTTAAGTTTAAAGACATTTATAAAGTTTCCACAGATATCTGGAGGCTACTACTTCCAAGTAGAAGTACTCCAAGTGTACAAGTATTCCAAGTAGAAATAAAAATGCATATTGTGTTGGTCTCGTAAGGTAAAGGGAAATGATACATTAACCAAAATGATGTACCAATGCCTCACACCGCTTTTCCTCTAAATTCTCTTTTGCATTCTGGTTTGTCCTTCTTTGTCACTCATACCCACACGCACCCACCCACACACCTGCACTCTACATATTTGTGGCTGCAGTTTCAGAGCAACCCATGCAGTTTTTTTTTATTTATTTTTTTTTTATAATGTTGTTTTGAAATATCTTCATCAGCTCTGCTAGCAAAGTGCTTCGAAGTCAGTAGAAACAGGATGTTCAAAATTGCCTCTAATACCACAGACCACTGACATTACACGCTCATATCAAAGGTGAGTGTACACCCTTACGCTCACATAGCAACACCCTCAGCAATACATCTGTTACTTACCCTACAGCCTCAGGAGCATCTTGCTCGTACAGATGTTTTTCTGGAAAATGTATGAATCTTTCTTACATGTAGCCAACATAAATTATATATAATAATATTAAATAAAGGCCAAATGTTTACAGGGGAAAGACATCTACACATTTTTTTTTAGCTCAAATGCTTTTATTTGTTTGTTTCTTTTCATTTTTTATTTATTTGCTTGTTTGTTTGTTTATTTTTGTTTGCTTTTTATTTGAGCTACTTATTTCAATTTGAATTTACTATATCAGCTTTTCTTTTTTTTAACTAATAAAATGTTTTTTTAGAAAGCTGGAGGAGCTTAGTCATATTTAATAGCTTTCATATTCAGACACATTTTTTTAGTTCACTTCACAGATGTTCTATGATTCAGGTCAGGCCATTGTAATATCCACTGTACAAATTTTAGGTTGTTCTCTTTAAACCACTCTGGTAGAACATTTAGATGCATGCCTATGTCATTGTCTTCTTAGAAGACCCAGTTGCAGCCAAGTTTTAAATTGTATTCTGGTTGTGGAGTTGTGCTTCTTTCTTTTGAAGTGGCTCTCTATATTGTTTGGACGAAGCTACATGTCCTTCTATCCTCCTTCACTAACTCTATTGTAATTGGCTTTAAGTTGCAGTGTCTGTGTGGCCCCACAACTTCTAAACTTGCATACAATTGTTTATACTGATTCTCTGGTACTTTTAATCATCAAGGAGCAAGTTCCAAATTTCCCAAGAACCAGATTTCTTTTAAGATCTTAGCTAAGTTGTTTGGATTTTCCCACAGTACAAAGGACAAAAAAAGCACTGGCCCTTAGATACAGCAGCACTCCCAATAAACCAAATATGAGAACAATGTTCAACGACCTCCTTACACAGCCACTAAATTTAGGTGGATGCAGAGTTGTGGTTGTGCCATATTCTTCCCATCGTTTAATCATAAAGTCAGTGGTGCGCCAGGCAACACTGGTGGATCAAACCCTGATTAATACTTTGTAAGAAATTTGTTAGACTTGTTTTGATAGCGTCATGGTTTTCATGATTTTGTTTGCATAGATATATAATCCAGTAAACACTGGGGTTTCCAAAAACAGGTGTTTTTAAATTGATGCCATAATGTGTTAAACAAAAACATGGTACCTTTGGTGGGAGACCACCCAATCAATGTGAGCAAAACATATTGTTATTAATTACTGGAGTAAGTGCATCCAGTCAGCAACCCACTAACTTCAACTCTTGCATTATCCTTTTGGGAAGCTTTCCAGGAAGGTTTTTCTTCCTTTATTCCACTCTGAACAGACGAAAGGCTCAATTAGGGTAAAGACTGGTAATTGACTTCAGTCTAAAACTGGCCTATGGCAAAGTTTTGCCTCCTACCTGGAAAGACAGTTATCAATACCATTGATAGGATGGATCATGCATGGATCATCACAAGGGTTTTTATTCACTGCTATGCAAAAGGCTTAGTTCTCTGGCAGACATGCTCTAATGGATTGCAGATCAACAGCTGAAACTAAATCAGAGCAACACTGAACTGCTGTTAATCCCAGCAGATTCATGTCAAAATCTCCATGGACAATGCTCACATCTAACCAGCTGGCAATGCATAAAATCTTCAGGTAATCATGAACAAGTTTCCCTCTAACGTTGCTAAGTTGACACTTATGCCACTTTCTTTTTTAAAACACCACAAGTATTTGTCCCTTTTGATCATCTAATACTTCTTAAATGGTCCCATCATCTTTCAGGTTACAAGGAAAGCATGCATCAAGGATTTCTGTTCTCACACCTAAGTGGTGGAATGAAGTTCCCCTAGATGTAACAGCAGTTAAGTTACTGGCTGAATTCAAAAGGCATCTTAAGACATAACTCTTCAGTGTGTGTTTTTTTTATTCTGTACATACTATACCTCCTCGATTGAGTTAACATTTTAGTATGAGAACTAATATGAGTATGTACATATTGATAGAGACTTCAAAGCACTTCTGTATGTTTCTAATCTTGGAACAGAAAGATAAGACAATAATGCAATCTTAGAGCTGGTTTTTGACCACTGTAATTTTATAAAACTTATGGCAAAACATCCCTTATAGATGGCAACTGCAAAACTAGGCTCTTATTAATAAATAAAATTGTTCAAAGGAATGTATAAAATGCATAAAATATAGATTTAATTGAGCAAATACTGTAGTACTGTAAGACATTTCTTGCCCCAGTAGTTTGACTACAGACAGCAGTAGCAGAATTAAGTGGGCAGATTTTACAGCATAGTTTTCATTATACGTTACTATATAACTATACTAGCTGAAAGTACCCGTGCTTCGCTACGGAAGGCAGAACGCTAAGCAATATGGCAATAAGCAGTAAGCACTGAGCAGGACTGGATGATCAGAGATCAGAACGTAACGTCAACAAATAGCGTACTACCCCTTTGTAGTACGGATACAGGGCAAACTACTTTGAAAATAATTTTTATCGTGCATCTAACATCTAATAAGAAACAATGTACTAAGTTTCATTAGGATCCGTAATGTTATTTCGAAGAATGTACAATGCGTGAGAAATCGTGTTTTTCGCGAGTTAGCCGCGATCCAGGGCGAATTTTTCAAAACCCTTTCTTAGTGATCACCTAAGACCCAAGAGGAAGGTATGTTCCAAATTTCATTGTAATCCGTTCAGTGGTTTTTGAGATTTCGTGATGAGTGAGTGAGTCAGTCAGTGGTATTTGAGCTTTATATATAGATAACGTGATGTATGTCACTAATTTGTATTAAGGAGGATTAAAAGCCAGATAATACATTGTAAAGAAACAGAAATGAAGCTTCCCATCTGTTTCTTTTCTTGTAACATTGGACTCTACATTCATCTGTACAAAACATTTTGCCATGGAATGTGTGATGTCCTAAACACACAGATTAATGAGGACAGCTGGAGGGGAAAGAAAAGGAGGAGGGAGGTTGAAGAGAGAGAGAGAGAGAGAGAGAGAGAGAGAGAGAGAGAGAGAGAGAGCTCTGTCTGACTCACTTTGTATCTGTTTATGTGTGTATGTACTGTATATGAGTGGTCCCTTTTTCTAACCTGACCTGTGTCTCATACAGGAATTTGGGATGCCAGTAAAATCCTAGCAGTGAAATATTTGTTAAGTTACTGGTGGTCAGTTTAAACAAAATGAGCTTTTATTTTTTTACCTTCCAGCTAACAAATATACCAATCCATTCATTTTAAACCAGCACAAAGTGGAGATTAGTCATTTCAAAACTGTGTAAAGCATTACCCAAAAATTTTGGTTTGTGTGTGTTTTTTTTTTTTTAAGATTAAGATTTTCAACATTTTAAATCAGTGCTTAGAAATGGTAGTTTCAACATTCCTACTTGGAAATGTGCCAAAAAGAAAGCAGGTGATTATCCACAAAGAAACTCCACCCACTAGGAAAACAGTTATCTTTTTTTTTTCCTTAAAAATCTTTTTTTTAAACAGGTCCAACCCAAAGCACAAATCCCAACAGAAAAACAGACAGGTTTGGAAGTAAATGACAAATTATGGAAAAGGCTGTAGAATTAGTGACAGCTGAGCAAACAAACACTTAAAGGAACCTGGTCTGTCCCCCTCTTGACCCATCAACTTTGTTTATTTGGCTCTGGTAGCCCTTCGTCCAAGTCTGAGACATTCTGCTGACCAACAGTGCTCAGAGATCAACTTGCGTTATAGCAGCTTATACACATCAACTCTATGCATAAAAGGTATGTCATATGTTTAGTCATTTTTTGTCTGGGTTTGTCTGGATCTTAGGTGAAGCTTCAAGCTTCAATTTTAAACATAATGTTTTATGGAACAAAGGTGGGCTGAATATCCTGGATGCATTTCCATATAACCGGTAAGGCCTGTTAATAAGCCTTCAGTACAGTTTTTAACACTCAGTAATATGTGTGTCTTGTGTGAGGATAGATGAAAGTAATAGGCAGAGTACACAAAAGTTTGTAACCTATGGTAACCAGCAAGTGTAATATGTGTTTGGATTGTATCCAGTTTCTCATAAATTGAGCTAATCTTTAACCTTCTTTTTAATTTTAAATGTTAATCTATTTTTTTTTTTAACAAAATAAGTCAAGTAAATTACTAGAAAATTGTAAGATGTTGCTGCAAAGACTTATTAGCTTTACAGTTATTTGGCATAAAGGATTTAGCAAATGCAATGGTGAACATATTCACAAATGATCATAGGAACTATTCTTAGTAGACAACAGTAAAATAGGAAATGGTGAACAATTTACAAAAAAACATGGTTTTATTTACATATAAGTAAATCTATTTGAGATTATTTGAACTTTATATACATCAACAACAACAAAAACAGCAGCTTTGTTAAATGTAGGAATATAAAATAAATCTTGTTTTTTACTAGTTACCACAGATAGCACTTTTCAGATGTGTGACAATAAAAAATGTAAAAAAGATGAGGAAACAATAGTGTGGACAATAATTCTCCAGAAATTATGAGACTTGATGGTTTTAATTAATACCTATTTTACATACAACGTATTCTATTCAACTATACTTTTTGTAAGTGACATGTAATGTATGACCTTGTTGGAGATTCAGGCACTAGATGTAATTTCGAGGTTATTCTGCATCTCTCCTACAGATGGCACTGTATGTAGTGATTGCTGTGGCCTTGCTTGGTTCTTGTTGGGCAGCTCCTCCAGTTGATACTGATCTGGTGAATTACGATGTGGATTCAGATACGTGGGACTTAAACAGCTATGGAGAATCATATGAATATGATGACTTGGACGAGGAAATTGCGAATGCCGGGTTTTCGGTTAGTGTGTACAACAGCGTCTTAAACTAATAAGACCCACACTCCGTGAAGATTTCAATAACATGGGTTGGAGTGAAAGATCTTGAGTGGCCTGCCATCGAGCTCTGAACTCAACCCTATTGTATAACTTTGGGATGAAAGGGAACACTAAATGCACACCAGGCCTCCTCACCCTCCATCAGTACCTGACTTTAACCAATGCAAGATAGGCACAGTTGTCCATAGCCACTCTTCAAAATGTAGTGGAAGATCTTCTCAAATAGTTATTATAATAGCAAATGGGGGATAAATGTGAAATGGGATGTTTTAAAATCCCAGTTACACCAAGCTGCCCCTGGAAACACAACAGCAATATCTTAGAAAAGCTATTGTTGCTGCCCATCATTCTTGGAAGGGTTATAAGGCCATTTTCAAACAATTTAAAATTGCCAATCTTCCCAGTAGTTGTACACACACACACACACACACACACACACACACACACACACACACACACACACACACACACACA
>JAAIIK010000026.1:1339853-1353789 GCA_014706435.1 Silurus glanis
ATCTATCTATCTATCTATCTATCTATCTATCTATCTATCTATCTATCATTGCAGATATTTATGCTAGTATAAAAATCAAGAGCAAGAGACATATCTTTCTAAACATAAGGGTTATATAGTCAGCATAAATAGTCAGTGTCTTGTTAGCCTATAAACTAACATTTTACAGTTAAGTTTCCTTTAACTGGTAATATATAACAAATTAGATAGCACAAACAAACCATAAACAAAAATGTTTATACATTGGGTATGTTCAATGATGGGTGGGGTGCTGGCACAGTAAGCAGTTTCACCAATTCTAGAATCCTGTCAGTTCATGTTACTGTCTGTATGGAGTTTCTCTTCATTTCCATTCTTCTTGGGCTTTCTATGAGTTTTCTTTTAGCCCAATGGTTTCCTCCCACAAACATACAGGTAGATGGTATGTTAACACTAGTGAAGCTACAAACCACACATTTTTGTTAAGGCACTTATTCCAATATGTTATTGTCTCTATAGTAATAAAGACTTGCATGGTAAACTCTCCACATAATACTAGCAATTATATTACAATAAATGAATTTCAAAATGTGCTGATATTCATAAATAATGCAAAAAATAAATAAAAGCGTATATGGTAAAGCTTTCAGAAGGGAAATATGTACTTGTTTAACACATATAAAAGGAGTTTCCAAAGTCATCTGCCTTTCTGTTGTATTGTATTAATATCAAGATAAAAAGACATTTGGGGACAAATGTTTCTCGCTGCTATAATACCAGTGATAACATAAGTGTTTTGCAGATGTTTTATATTAAATACATATCAATGGTTGAACATGTATGACAGGCTCATTAATACATTTGTAAAAATATAAAAAGAAGAATGCAGTGGTTTAAGTGGAGTGAGACACTTTAGCCTGTATTGGTTATGTTTGGCCATGTCACAAAATCCTATTATAGCTTGGTCTGTCCTGTTTTATTTTTAATGTTAGAAAAAGGAATCATTATGTAAAATCGACCTAAAAATCAATTTAATTCGTACTTTAGTTATCGGCAATGACTTCATTACACACTATTTTATAAATTTCTTTACTCTTCAGATAATGTGCTTGCTGCAGTCTGTGCTCAATGTATGCAAAATGTGGCAACTTTTTGCAACTTAACAAAAAACATAAGGTACTCCATGGCATACCACCTGCAAAAATAGATATCTGTAATGCAATGCTCCATGTGATACCATTGCCTGTCTTTGCACAAATATTGCACAAAGTTTGACGTTACTGTTCCAGGCTAGGACCAAACCCAGCAAAAAAAAAAAAAGTGCGGCAGTGGAATCAGTGATTTTTATTCTGGTGCTCCATTCCTCTGCCCAGAATTCTGCACTTCATCAGCGGATGAGAGAATGAGACGTGCTTAGCAGTAATTAAAATGTCCTGCTAAGGACTCGGCATATGGCTCAGCATGATCATCGCCTTCTTTTCCCTTTCCTCTTTTTTTTTCCCCGTTTGTGCTGACTCACCCTCCCATCTTTACTTCAATAAAGACTTACATCCTGTTTAAACATAACTCACCTGCTGAATAGAACCCGAAGAAAGGGAATCTTTGTCTAGAAACTCTCAGTGTAGCTCTAGGGCAGAAGCTGATGCATTTGATACTTGATGCATTTGTCTAATTGGAATATAAAGATGTCAAATTCAGGGGTAGCAAAAAAAAAGGAAAAGAAAGGAGTTTTGGATGGGTATGGGAGCTGAATAGTGCAAGTGTAGATTTTTGCTCTGAATTCACGTCTTTTTGTCATTCTGTTCATTTTTCCATCTCAAAATCTTGCTATGCTTCTGTAGATTTTACATTCACTTACACCCCTCTACATTCTCTCTTACATCCTATCTCTGCTCTCTCTCTTTTTGTCTATCTCTCTCACTCTATCTTGCTCTTTAACATTCTTCAGTGGTTGCTGTTTCAGTCTTGCTCATCACCCAACTCTGCATCTAATTCTCCATTTATCTCTCTCACACTCTCCCTTTCTGTGTTCCTCCCTTTCTCCCATGAAGGTGACCTTGCGTTCTGCTTGCATTTTACCAATTGATTACATTGCTGGAAGGACCTGGGGGCTTCCCTCCCACACGACCAGGGGAGGGAGGGGTGGCACATAGGTGCATATGGTGCGGGGGTGTAATGCAGCATACTGTGTGTGTGTGTGTGTGTGTGTGTGTGTGTGTGTGTGTGTGTGTGTGCGTGTGTGTGTAGTGTGTATGTGTGTATGTGTGTATGTGTGTATGTGTATGTCTATGTGTAGCCAAACTACCAAACAGGAACATATAAAACCTGCATCTATCCACCTCTCAGTGATCCCAGCTGCCCTAAGCTATCAAATAACTGAGTCAAGCCTCCTCCTGAGCAACACACATCCTGACCTTGTACACCCACACACCAAAACAAATTACGTCCTCAAGCATGCAAAATTGCATCTTAGCAACACTATATGCATTTTAACAGAACAAAAAAATGTCTCCCTGCTGGTCTGTGATTTGTCTTCATCCACCTTGATCTATATGAGCTGTATCAAGATCAAAATGCTTGTATGTAATATTGTCATTTATTAATTTTTGTCCTGTAACTTTATATATGTGACACTCACTGGCCACTTTAATGCTTATTCTTGCAATCATTTAATCAACCAATCATGTGGCAGGAGCACAAGAGCGTCACCTAATGTTCACATCAAACATCAGAATAGGGGAAAAATTAAATCTCAGTGACTTTGCATTACTCTTAGTGCTGATTTGAGAATTTCCTGGGATATTCAGCAACTTCAGCCTCTAGACTTACAGAATGTTGTGAAAGACCTGTTCCGAGAATGAAAATCCCCTGTTTATGAAAATGGCTAAACAAATTCTGGTAACTGACTCAAATGCCCACTCTTTATAACCATGCAGAAAGGAAGAGCATGGACTACAATCACAGATCATTCCAGATTGGAACATTGCCTGGTGTGTGTGTGAGAGAGAGAGAGAGAGAGAGAGAGAGAGAGGGAGAGAGAGAGAGAGAGAGAGAGAGAGAGAGAGAGAGAGAGAGTTAAAAGCAGACATTTGTACTTGTTCAGAGGGAAGAATAGAACATACGAAAAGTAGAAATGAAACAAAATAATGAATGTGAGCAGAGGAGAAGGCAAAAAGAGACAGAGAAAGACAGCAAAGAGTTATGGCTGCACTGCAGGCATATTGCGTGGGTGGGCAAGAGGCACAAGCATGCGCATGCATTGACGATCAATAGCAGGACAGTGTTATGGACAGCCAAAGAGAGAGAAAGAAAAGTGATGGAGGGAAAACAAGTGTTTGTGAACAAACAACATCTGGGGGAGCAATTTAACAATGTAACGGCGATCGTTTATTTAAATTCTGCAGGAAATGAATTTGCGACAGGTGCTGATTAAAATTCTGCATGCCCGCTCTCATTATATAAACTGTTCCTGTTCATTAGTACATATACATATTTATAAATATTACATTAGAAGCTGCATAACATGGACTGATCTGATATATGAAAATGATTCACATTGTGTGGGTTTTTTTGCATTTGTTTTCATTAGTGGAGACATTAAATTGTGACACAAAGAGACAGACAGGGCGTTTTTATTACCACAAAACCCAGCTGAGGAGTCACATTTGACAAAACCAAGAGGTAGGTCTGTGTACTTTGCAGATGTCTTGTGCTTATACAACAGTGAGAGATATAATGCAGGGCTGTAGACCAGCACAGATCACTCATAGTTCTGGAATCACTGAGAATCCCCTTGCTCTCTTTTCCTTTTGTGGAAGAGGTATGCAGAAAGAGAAAAGGGGTGCCTTGAGCCAACCAACCAATAAACCACTACTCTGTTCCCATGAGACTTATTGGAAGATTGGATGGGGAGAAGGAGGGTATTTTGAAGAGAAGGGGGGGGGGTTGTCTTTAGAATGAATTAGGTCCAGTAACAGTCTGCCCTCACAATTGTGTTTGGCCAAGTATGGAAGAATCTTTTTCATATAAGTCATCGTGGCAGCTGTCGTTTGCATTTGAATAATCTATTTAAGGGAAGGTTTGCTTAGCAACGTGATCATCTGTGGTGTTTCACAATGGCACTTTTCATCCTTCGACAGATAATGCACAAGTTTGCACTTCACAGGGATGATTAGAAAGTTGCATCTAATGGGTTTGTTCCCAAATGAAATAATGAAGACCAGATGAGGTGTTAGATACATAATGGCTTTTAGAACACTGTGAATAAAAAATATGTATTTTAACAACTGCATGTGAGAACATGCTAAATGGAAAGATGGAGGTTAAAAATAATCATTTAATTTAAATGATTTTATACAAACGGCTGTTTAGGCCATGTTTTATTGTCAGGGCACTTTTAAAGATTTGATATATAGCTGTACCATTTTTAAAGCATGAACAACAAAGTAATTTTATGGTTTACTTAATATTTGTAAACAGTGACAGCAAAGAAAAAAAAACACTAATCTTTTTTGACAAAGCAGCTGCATTGAGGCTATATCCTTATAACAGCATGCGTGCATCAAACAAACCTCTTCAAAAGTGACAGGTTTATGCAGATAAACAATAAACCATGTTATCCATCAGCCACTGCACCTAATTGAACCTTGCCACATGCTTGTTTTTGCAAGTGACATTGCCTTGTAATTAGCATTTGTATTTAGCTTGACCTTGCACTGCACTCACCGTCTCTCATTTGTGTTTTAGTGGTTCTTGTAAATCTTTTTTTCTGGCATTTTGTGTGGCATTTACATGTCTTTATTTTTTTTGTACTTATGCATGCTTCATTAAAATATCTACATTTATATCTGCCTTTATTCTTATTAAATGACAGATAATAGGTTTCCAATGTCTTATACAAAATGGCAGATGGGATATTACTGTACCTGCTAATGCATTTCATTCAGATTAGATCAATTACTGTAAACTTAATTCAATTCAATTCATTTTTATTTGTATAGCGCTTTTAACAATGAACATTGTCTCAAAGCAGCGTTACACAGATAATGTGGTAATAAAAAATTAATATGTTCTTTATGAGTAAGTTTGTCCCTGATGAGTGAGCCAGTGGCGACTGTGGCAAGGAAAAACTACCCGAGATGGCATAAGGAAGAAACCTTGAGAGGAACCAGACTCAAGAGGGAACCCATCCTCATCTGGGTTGCACCGAATGTCCATTTATTGCAGATATACGATGTTGTGGGGTACAGTGATGGTGATCAGAAGCAAACTGTAGTCCTGAGTCAATGTAGCAGACTGTTGACATTAACTACAGTCCAATCCATCCTCAAAGCGCCCGTTCTTGCTCCGGAATTCCATGGAACCACCCAAGGCGTTGATGAGAAACCGTCCCCAGCCGCACATAGTGTCCTCCAAACGAAGAGAACACGATCCAGAGGCAGGCCTGGACGAAGAGGGAAGATCCACGGAGGGAAGAGGGGCAGGAACAGTGGTCACTGGAACAGTATATGATAATATCAGTTAGCTAGCTAGTTGAGACAAAATCAAGTAAGCTAACTAGCACACTAACACTGACTAGTTAACACTAATTAATGACATGGTGTGATGCATTACCACCTAAACCTAATTTTTACCGAGTGTCTGCAAAACAAGTTAGTTTCATTTAGTGGTAGCTCTGTAGATAAGGTGTTGAACTTCTGATCAGAAGGTTGTAAGATTGAATCCCAACACTACCAAGCTGCCACTACAAATCCCCCTGAGCAAGGCCTTTAACCCTCAACTGCTCAGTTGTATAATTGAGATAAATCTCAAAAGTCATCTGGCAAATGTTGTAAATGTACAAGTATGTTATAGCTTCTATGGACAGTTGTTGCCTCAACAGTTTGCCTTTTATCTTTCTTGTGAAACAAATACTTCCATTTCTTTCTTGTGGACCTTCCTGTGTCAAAAAACTACAGCTTTATGTTTTATAGTTTATGTTTCTTTCAAAAAATGCAAAATAATTTTTATACAGGACTGTGCCATCTCAACAATTTTTTTTAATCCAGTCATAATGCCACAATGAACATTTAATATAGTAAACATATTATATGTTATATGATAGGAATGTGGCTCTATGAATACTGCATAACTCTGAAATGACCTTACGTTTATAGCGCCTATTTTTATTTGACAGTCTATTGGATCTATTGATCAACTTTTGATCAATCTGACAGCTGGAGAATTCTATGTTTTATGAGTAAGTGTGATAAAATTGCTTAGCTTTTAGAATCAATTAAATTTAGACATGACCTGGTCAGTAATGGTAAAGAGAACGATGGCTGAATGTCAACAATATTTGTATCCAATACTATGTCATACATACATGTCATATATGTCACTTTGCATCTTTTTGGAGGTTTCAGCATGTGTGTGCATGCATAAAAATGGTATCCAGGTGATTCTAAATTGCTTTTCCTCGGCTAACAAGTGCATTTGGTATAATATTTTTATTAGAATCCTTTTATGTCACCAAAGTATATGATTCATGCTGCCCTTTCCATCATATAAATTACCCTTTCGGTGATCAATAAAACTTCATGAAATCCAATGTAAGGTAATCTAGCCTTAGAAATCCCACAGGATAAAAAGCTGCCAGGAACAGCTTGAATGACCCAATTATATATTGTATTTTGTAAAATACATTTACTTCATTTTCCCAAAAAATAAAATCTAATTGCTTTTTAAAAAAATAAACCATTAATCTGACTGGGATTTTTGCACAGAGATTAGGATTTTTAACTATTGCCAATAGATACAGATTTCTTATTATTCTTATGACTGAAACATATTGATTTGAATGTCTTAAGTAGGGCAGTAAAGGGAATTGCTTGTGATGGATATCTTGGATTTTATGCTGATAGGATGGTGATGTTTATGATGCAGACAACGTTAATAAAGGCGACAGATTGAGGCTTACTCCAGGTAAGTCAATTTGATCATTAGTGGAGCAGCTAATTACAGCTACATCTGTGTAGTGCTTCAGACTATGAGATATACAGAAGTCATTAAAGTCAGTCTATCACCTAGTGTTCCCAGTGAGGATAATAGAGCCAAAGCTATAGTAACCAAGAAAAGCTGCAATGTTGATAAGAGTGAAATTAAAATGTTTGTAGTTGTCCATCATTGGACCATCATGGACCAGATTTTTATTTGGATAGTGAACCATTCTCAGCACAGCAGTAACGGAGGTGTTAATGGAGGTGTATAAGGAACAACAAGTTAAAACACAATGATTTCTAATGAGTAGATGCAAACAATGTGAATGATTTACCTAGCATTATTTTTCTTTTAAAAACTGCCTTTGTTTGAGAAAATAATAATAGATATTTTTAACAATAAAAGTGAATAGGCTACACGTACACTCCCCAATCGAAGTAAAGACAATGTAGATTTAATGATTAACTGCTGTTGTTGTTGCTGTTGTAAAATAAAAATGGTACAACTTTTTTGTTTACCATATTGTGTAGTTACACAACAATAAAAATGTTTTAACAACAAACATTATGCATTTTCTACAACCCCACAAGTTTCTCGATTGTTTACCAGCATGCTTCTAAACCCATATTTAGAATTTGTTTAGACATATTTTCCTGTTTTCCTGTTGTACCACTGAGTCACGATGTTGTAGAATAACTAGCAAAGTTAGATGGATGGAGAAATGTTCATGTTTTATTGCTGAACTATGTAGCTAATTTGAATGGGAGTTTCAAAACACTAACACCAAAATCTACGTTCATAGTGTAAGCTAAATTGGCAAAATTAATGTTTAAGCCAATAAATCAAACAAAGACAATTTAAAATAGTGATTTTATTAAAAAACAGATCCAAAACACATAAAGACATAATCAAGAGACAGACAAAAAAAGTCAGGTCAAAGAACAGTAAGCATATTAAAGATAAAATCAAAAATCCCAAATAAATCAGAATCAAACCTATAAACAACAATGAAAAATAAAGACTTAGAAAATCTGTTGTAATTACAGAGCTTAATGAATACATCAAAGTGTGTGTGTTGGAGTGTGTTGGAGTGTGGTGATATCTGTTGTTTAGGTGTGTGTGATCTGTAATGTAGGCTTGTGAACATTTGGACTGCACTGTTACATTTAACATAGTGTGTGGTTATTGTAGTTAATAGAGTTCATGTTTGTGGAGTTTGAGCAGACAAGACAAGTGAGAATTTCTCTCACAATGCCATTTGTAAAAACCCCTATTCGAATTGTAATCCCCAGTTTGTGTGTGTGTGTGTGTGTGTGTGTGTGTGTGTGTGTGTGTGTGTTAGTTAGATAGTTATAGGCAGATCCTAAAATAAATTTCATTACTGGTGATGAATTGAGAGAATTGATTCTGAGATTATAATATCGATCCTACCTGGATTGTTTTTTAAACAAGTGAGTTTAATATATACGTAACGTGAATAGGAACTATTCTTCTTCTGCTGTACCTTAGTTAATCGTACAAACGAGTCATTTAGTTGTATTTTCTGTCATTTAGTCATATACAGTGAGGAAAATAAGTATTTGAACACCCTGCTATTTTGCAAGTTCTCCCACTTAGAAATCATGAAGGGGTCTGAAATTGTCATCGTAGGTGCATGTCCACTGTGAGAGACATAATCTAAAAAAAAAAATCCAGAAATCACAATGTATGATTTTTAAACTATTTATTTGTATGATACAGCTGCAAATAAGTATTTGAACACCTGTCTATCAGCTAGAATTCTGACCCTCAAAGACCTGTTAGTCTGCCTTTAAAATGTCCACCTCCACTACATTTATTATCCTAAATTATATGCACCTGTTTGAGGTCGTTAGCTGCATAAAGACACCTGTCCACCCCATACAATCAGTAAGAATCCAACTACTAACATGGCCAAGACCAAAGAGCTGTCCAAAGACACTAGAGACAAAATTGTACACCTCCACAGGGCTGGAAAGGGCTACGGGGAAATTGCCAAGCAGCTTGGTGAAAAAAGGTCCACTGTTGGAGCAATCATTAGAAAATGGAAGAAGCTAAACATGACTGTCAATCTCCCTTGGACTGGGGCTCCATGCAAGATCTCACCTCGTGGGGTCTCAATGATTCTAAGGAAGGTGAGAAATCAGCCCAGAACTACACGGGAGGAGCTGGTCGATGACCTGAAAAGAGCTGGGACCACCGTTTCCAAGGTTACTGTTGGTAATACACTAAGACGTCATGGTTTGAAATCATGCACGGCATGGAAGGTTCCCCTGCTTAAACCAGCACATGTCCAGGCACGTCTTAAGTTTGCCAATGACCATTTGGATGATCCAGAGGAGTCATGGGAGAAAGTCATGTGGTCAGATGAGACCAAAATAGAACTTTTGGGTCATAATTCCACTAAACGTGTTTGGAGGAAGAAGAATGATGAGTACCATCCCAAGAACACCATCCCTACTGTGAAGCATGGGGGTGGTAGCATCATGCTTTGGGGGTGTTTTTCTGCACATGGGACAGGGCGACTGCACTGTATTAAGGAGAGGATGACCGGGGCCATGTATTGCGAGATTTTGGGGAACAACCTCCTTCCCTCAGTTAGAGCATTGAAGATGGGTCGAGGCTGGGTCTTCCAACATGACAATGACCCGAAGCACACAGCCAGGATAACCAAGGAGTGGCTCTGTAAGAAGCATATCAAGGTTCTGGCGTGGCCTAGCCAGTCTCCAAACCTAAACCCAATAGAGAATCTTTGGAGGGAGCTCAAACTCCGTGTTTCTCAGCGACAGGCCAGAAACCTGACTGATCTAGAGAAGATCTGTGTGGAGGAGTGGGCCAAAATCCCTCCTGCAGTGTGTGCAAACCTGGTGAAAAACTACAGGAAACGTTTGACCTCTGTAATTGCAAACAAAAAAATCATACATTGTGATTTCTGGATTTTTTTTTTTAGATTATGTCTCTCACAGTGGACATGCACCTACGATGACAATTTCAGACCCCTCCATGATTTCTAAGTGGGAGAACTTGCAAAATAGCAGGGTGTTCAAATACTTATTTTCCTCACTGTATCTTAGGAAGTCATATATCTTTGGCTTGCTGAGTCATCCGTAATTTCTTTAAAAGCCGGAAAATTTATTACACAAAAAGAAAATAGGCTCAAGGGGAAAGAATGTCATTCTCTTCTAAGAGAAGTCCAGTTATTATTAAATTAATATTAACAGTAATAGCTTTAAAAAATACTGGTATTGGTATTGATATCTGTACTGATATGGATGATACTGGTTTTGAAAGTACATGGCATTGGATTGAAAATGATTGAAAATGATTGTAATGTAATGTACTGTCCAACCCTAATAGATTTATTGTCAAGCTAGATATACTAGCTACTGATAAATATACTATGGACAAAGTCTTGGGACATCTGACTTTTTCAGCCATATGCTTCTACCCCAGACTGTTACCACAAAGCTGGAGCCACATAAATTAATAGAATATCTTCGAATTACATTTTTGTTTCACTTCAACAAGGAAACCCAAACCTGTTCCAGCATTGCAGTGTCCCTGTGCTTCAACGTCAACTCCATGAAGATATGCTTTACATGGGTTTGAACAGATGATCTTGAGTGGTCTGCTTTAGAGTTCTGATCTCAACCCTATTGAATACATTGGAATGTACTGGAACAGTGACTGTACCCCAGGCCTCCTCACCTCACATCAGAACCTGACTTTAGTGATGCCCTTGTGGCTAAATGAGCACAAATCTCCACAAGAGAAATCTAGTGGATCATCTTCCCAGAAGTGTGAAGGTTATTATAAAAGCAAACAGGGTCTAAATGTGAAATGGGATGTTCAAATACCACATATTAACTGCATGATCAGGTGTCCACAAACTTTTGTCCAAATAATGTGTTTGATTTTATTTCTCCCAACTATTATTAAATATTTGACCAGATGTCACTAATAATGAGTGATTTTAAGCTGTTGACAAATATTTTCTGACTTGCCTACAATATACTGTAGTTCCAAAAACTTAAAAGTAGTGCATGTAGATTGTCAGACTTGCCAAATATAAATGTAGATGTAATATAAACAGATAGTTGTAAAAGCACAATCAGACCAGCCTACTAAATTATAGCCACAATTCACAAAGGTCACACACACTAGAATATTGACTTTTCATTTACCAATGTCCAATGAAGACAATTATTTTACTACTGATTATACAGTCAGTATAAAATGTGGCCAGTTTTTTAGCAAGATCTGAATTTTTGCATTGTGCTATATTGAATAGACCATTTTGTACTCACTTGTACATAAAAAGAAATCCTGCTATGTATATACAAACATCCATATTTAAAACATATATATATATATTATGAAATAATTCATCAAATCTTTATTAATAAATATTGATAATAAAAATTGTTTACAGGTTCTCAAATATTGCTGCCATAATAATCTCCAGCAGTCCTTCTGAAGAGCTCTAAATTCATAGCAGAGCATTCATCAACAAGTATGGCTCATGTCACTGTGGAACACATCTAATTGAAGTCATCCATCCTTCAGTAGGGGGATGAGAGCGATGAAGAGAGCTGTTCCAGGAAAAAGAAATAAATAAATAACCACACATTGTCAGAGAGGGGTAGCTGGAGGCTACTAGTCATGCTGTTGGAAAAAACATAGCCAGAGTTGTGGATTACACAGATTGTCTATTTGGAGCTCAAAAATCGAGTAGAATGATCTTTGAATTGAATTTTTTGTTTGTTTATATGTGTGTTATGAGTAGTGTTTGATCTGCAGGTTATGTATGTTTGTAGCAAGGACATGATGTCTTTGCTTGGGTTAAGACATTAATTAAGGGATGTGATGTTATAAGAATATAATCAATAATAGCCTAACCCAATGCAAAGCTAAATGACTCTTACAACCTCAAAATTAATGATTTTCCAATAATGGCATATTTTAGGTCACTGCCAGACTTGTAATTCTGTTTCCCATCTGACACTGTGGCCTACAAACATGGCTGCCCTGGACTCCAACTCTTAATGCACACTTCTTTGTTCTAAAAGTCACCAATTCCACCATCACTCACATCCACATACACTCAAATCACAGTAAGAGTTTTCTTTCTATTACCAAGTCATTGAATCTCATTTGCTCCTTCGGCGTGTTTTGGAAACATTTTCTTGAATTTAACCTACTCAATGTTATATGTTTGTTCCTCACCTGACTATTTTGCCTGTCTACTGATTTTAAGCCTGCTTGTCAATTCTTTTGCCTACGTAATTAATTAAATCTGTTAAAATATGCATTTGCATATGTCCAGCATTCATTACATTACATCCAAAATGTATTAATTCCACCTATATTCCAGAATATTGTGACATGTAATGTGCATGCAATAAAAATATCACTTATCTTATAGCAACTATAAGCATACATTCTCATTCTCTTTCTCTCTCTCTTTCTCTCTCTCTCTCTTCCTTATTGATTTATAAGTTGAGTAAACTTATTTAATTTAATGTAGATCCAGTGTACTAGCACTATTGTCAAACAAATTTCGGACCAATCTGATTCAAGAATTCAACAGTTCTCTGGTATGATATGATAAAGCGGTATGATAAATTGGTATGATAAATTATTATATTGAATATATTGTACTCTCAGTACTATATGTTGGTTAGTATGCTTTTTACTTTTACATTTTCTATATGATCAATTGTGTAAAATTTCCCATTTCAAGCTTTTCTGCTAAAAAAGAGAAAAATCATATTCTTAGGAATGACTATAGGACAAAAAAGGTTCAGGCAGCTGAGGCTAGCGTTTGAAGTCAGCAAACCCCAAGGGTAGGAAAAAAAACTCTTTTGTTCCTTAATGGGGTGCGTGTTTATTTTGATGTGTCTTCCTCGTGGAAATCTGCCCGTTTTAATAGCAGTACACTGATGAGCAAACAGCAGCATGCCTGCAGCAGAGAGCAAGGCCATGCACCATGTGATGTGTTTTTCATCTTTGGTTCGGAAAAATCTTTCCTTATTATTGTATTGTATTAGGTCATACTGAAAATAGCTGCATAAAGGGATGATTAGATCGATGACAAGCCACAACAATGCAACACAGACATTATTGGTATTATCTAGGATTCAGTGGAAAATACAGAGCTTCGGCTCACAAGTATAACAACATCTCTTTTAAAAGAAATTGGATGGATCATTTAGGAACTAAGTAATGATTACTGTATTCTATTTTATATTTTTAGCTCAGTTGCTTAGTGGAAAGATATTTTTTTCCTACAAAATTAGCACCCTATTCCAACCTAAAAATAAAACCAACCATCCCTTAATTACATTGCTTACTTCCACTTTGGAAAATTCTAGCTAACTTATCATTTTCCGATAGCTCATTGAAGGCTGAGTCTTCCGATTTCCATGACATACAGTTTCCCAGATTGAAGCGCCATAGGATACATGGTCAAAGTGTTCTGAATTAGGACTGAGCCCAGTCATGCTTAACAGGATGTACACTGTGGTTCATCATCAGGCCTTCAAGTTGACCCACAGGGGGCAGTAGTGAGCAGGTAGTGCTGAGGGCAGGTATCTCATCAACATTCAGACAGCACAGTCTGTAAATAAGCAGTCTGATGGCTTGGGACTCTCTGGCCATGATCTCTGCAGCGACAGGGACACGGATAAACACTAAAAAATCTTGTCACCACTCACTACAATTACACTACTGTCTTTTCACCTGCATTTTCTTTTGAATTAGAAGATTATAATTGTGTCTATATTTGAAATCTAAAACTATGATCAGGCCTGACATTTAGCTGAAATAAAGTGGTGTTGGTGAATATGAAACAAAACTGTGTGCTTTCTATCATATTTCATCTATTATTTGCATTCCAACTATACACACTCAAAACACACACACACACACACACACACACACACACACACACACACACACA
>JAAIIK010000026.1:1359581-1384683 GCA_014706435.1 Silurus glanis
TTTTTTTTTTGCTTTCATATTATTCAAAAAGCGTAAAAGTAAAAAATAAAAAAAACTAGCAGGCTTCACTTAATTATTTACTTTTTGACATTTGTTTTGTTTTGTTTTAAAGAAGCATGACCTTTTTTATATGGCTTAAATTAAAAAGACAATACAAGAAGAAAAGCATTTGAGACATTATGCTAAAACAAAAACAGTGGACGTCTGTGTCAGGGATCCACCTGCCACGTCCCCCTTTTGTGGCGCTCATGCCTACGCTCTCTCTGGAGCTTCAGGCTTAACTCTGCACACCTGAAGCTCATCATCACTCCACCCCGCTCCTACATAAACCCCTCACTCACATTCACTCCCCGTTCGTTATTGTATGTGTTGGACTTTACATGCGGGTTCTGGTTTTCACACAGGACTCTATTTATCCGTTCCATTCGGACTCCACAATCCCGTCTCGGCTGCGCTTCTCCTCCCCGCGCATCTCGGGTCAGCTACGCTTCTCCCAAAGCGCACCTCGGACTCTCTCAACCGAAGAACTGCCATGTGAGTGTGTGTGTGTGTGTGTGTGTGTGTGTGTGTGTGTGTGCTCGTGTGTATCTCTCTCCCTCACACTTGTCATTAAAACCCGAGCGAGCTGTACTCCGGCTTCCGCCTTCTGTTTCGCTCGCACCCTGACAATATTTCACTTATTATGAGAAATGTGCTAAACAATTTCAACACACGACCTGTACAAAAAAATTGGTAACAATGTACTTGTGCATTTTGGCAGATCGACAGATAAAAGAAAAGATGAAAGGAAAAGAATGAAGAATTATTATGCATTACCCAGTTAATTAGTTACTATTATTAATATTATCAATAATTATTCATTTTTAATAATTATTACTAATAATTATTAATAGCTATAAATAACATTTAATATACTATGTTTCTGGCAGATCCACAAAAAATTATTAAAATGTTAAGGGTGTGTAGGTGTAGTTATTGTTGCAGGGAAATTATATTTTAGCTTATAGAATCAGCTTTCCTTTTTACTCCTTCTGCAGTAAACCTCCAGAACCTCAGCCATCACCTCAATATCTGAGATCTCAGAGAGCTGTTGGTCTGTTATCTGAGCGCTGTGCAATTCTCACAAGTCTTGAAGAACTCTTCCCATCAGTGGTGGGTATAGTGTAGCAAGTCAGAAAAGTGTAAAAAAAAAAAAAAAAAAATAGTTTAGCACATTTAGAGTATATTCAAGTAGGTGTTATTTTTTATATGTTCATTGCTCTATCTAACTTATATAGTAGTTTTCAAACCCTGATTGGGTTTTCAGCATAGCAGCTGGGCTGTAATGGCATTAAGCAAGCCACGCAACACTTTTGTAATGACGACTGTGCAGACCTTTAATGAGCATCATTACAATGTAATTACTGCACAACACAATGCTATTTCACACGTACATAATCACCTGTGTTGTATGTGTGTATCATCTTTTAAACTGTCATAAATTATTCCAGGGAAAATCCACCCCACTAGTTACACTAGTTTACTGGTAGCTATATAATTCACAGATCAATTTATTCAAATTCAAAGCTAAAACCACAAAGTTGTAATCGGATTCATGTTGATGTTGATAACTCTAAAATTCAATACACACTGTTTGATTTTAAGATTGTTTTTTATTTTTTTTATTTTATGTGAACACCTCATAGGTAAACATTTACTGGAGCCCGGAAGATGGTAGCTAGTGAAACAAGCAAGATGATATAGCACATTTCAGAATAATGACAGGAACAAGGAGGTTCTGATCAGTCCATGATGTTGCATTCATTCGTTTTTGTTTTTGTTTTATCTGCAGTTAAAAAACTACAGTATTACAGTGTGGGCACACAGAAAAAAGAGATAATTGCTCATTTATTAATATTTCTATTTAGCAAACCAGACAAAGTCTATTAATCAAATCTCTCAAACGCAAATATTGAGGAATGCCCTAAAGTGCACAGTTACACATTCATAGATCAAAGATAATCTAATAGAAGATGGTGTGAGAAGGGGCAAGGCGGGACAATGTTGTTTTGCAATAAATGTCAGAAGAAAACATGTGTTGGGCTTCCATTTACTGTTACTCTCTTGTTGCATTTCAAAATCATCAGTCACATGAGATTATACAAGAGTACAACAAATCTAAATAACTCAAATGGCAAGAATCTATAAATGAGACACCGTTTTAAATATTTTACAATTTGAGCAAAAATTAGTTTTTAAACATCTTTCATTTCATAATATGTTTTAAATGAATGCAATGCACACAAATCCTAATCAACCATATTCAATGGAAAGTAAATGTTAGACAGAAAGTTTTTTGCTCTTTGCAGCAACAGATTACTAAACAGTTAAATACTGTAAAGAAATAAAACAGTACTTTTATCTTTCAAATGCCTGTAAGTGTAATAACTCTGTTTTAATGCTACTGGAACAACAACTTCAGCAAGAACTTGACTTTTTTGCTTGTGTTTGAGTGTGTGTTGGAAAAAGCAATAGAATATACAGGCTTGGCTTAAAGGTCAGTCCTCCCACTAGCCATGACAGAGGGCTTATACACAGCATATGAGTTTGTCCAAGCCTTTGTTTAATGCCAGTCACATGTCTCTGACACACTTAACTGTATGTCAAGGTCTCATGGATATTCAGTTAAACTTGCCATGCAGATGTCTTCGCTAACTCTGGTTGAATGGTTTGTTTTGTTCCCTCCCCCCCAAAGTATAATATTTATAATTTTTTTCAATTACAACCTGCAATGGACCATAAACTGGATCACAGTTTTATAATGTGACTAAGAAACCGCAATGAGAGAGCAATAAATCTTTAACCCCACTATTTACCATTGATAACACAATAAACTTTATAGAGCTTGGCAAATTTGATTCCTTATTTTATTGAGTATTGTTGAGAGCTCTGCCTGGTAAACAGGATTTTTCACCTCAGAAGTTCATAAATTACCTCTCAAATCAGCTCATGAGTAAATGGAGCTTTTCGAATAGAGCATTGGGATACATTGCATAAGCAGCATTACAGAAGTAGCAAGTCATCTAGAGTTTTTGCCAGGGAACTCATGCTGCATGTTGTTACAGTTTCACAAAGTCAGGTTAACTATTATTGTGTTAGTCTGTCTTCATATATTCACTCATCAGCCATATGTATCTAGCCAAGAAACTTGAAAACTTATGACAGTAAAATGTAAAAATTGTGACTGGTCAAGGTGTCTGAGCTGTACCAGTCACGCAGCCACACTGCTATATATGTAGTTAGTATATACGGTATGTGTGTGGGGGGTTGTCTCTGTAACTGTCTTACTGTAGGCTGGTGTTAGAAAAAACATAGTATGGAGAGAAATTGTAGTGGG
The DNA here is from genome assembly GCA_014706435.1 of Silurus glanis. Classification (NCBI taxonomy): domain Eukaryota; kingdom Metazoa; phylum Chordata; class Actinopteri; order Siluriformes; family Siluridae; genus Silurus; species Silurus glanis. The sequence continues at coordinate 1,362,958 of JAAIIK010000026.1, forward strand.
ACCGCATGCAAGACTTGTTCAAAGTTACTTTTACCACCCTGAAGTAGATAACAACATAAAACACAGTTTTTGTTCCTGTGTAGGTAGTGTTATTTTATTGTTTACTCCTCAAAAGTATAGACATTTGCTATTAATTTACTTTATACTGTATTTATACTACAATTATATAAAAATTACCCCAAAAATTCCTAATTCTTTCCAGATTTTGCCCCCAAATGTATATTTTCTTTGATAGCATCATTCAAAATCTAGTATATACTGGTGGAAGTGCCTGCCTTGATCAGTTGAATATGCTCCTATGTTTACCTTCAATTTATTCAAATAAGCATCAAGGACATGTACTCTGAAAGACTCTGGAGCTCATTGTACCATTAGCAGAGTCTCAACCATAGCTTCATACAGATTTTAGCATTGTGATTGCCCAGGAAGCCCTAAACCACTGCCACAAAGCTGTTCCAAGACACTTTTTCTTGTTCCTAGTGAGCTTCTTGGGGAATTGCTTGCATTCCTGGATATTTTTTTCTTGTGGTCAGCCAAAGACCCTGGCTTTGGCTTTTGCCTCAGGCAGCTTAGGAAAGAAATCCTGAAAGTTCTTCAAGACTGAAAGCTGACTTCTGATCTAGTGCTGTGACAATTGTTTCATTAGGCTCAATTTTATGTAAATGAATTTGGCATCATCATCATCGCCCATTGAAGTTTTTTCTTTCCAAAGAAGATGTTGTCCTTGGTTAGTAGTGACCTGGGTGTTTCCGTCTGTCCAAAAGACATAGTAAAAGTTAGTAAAAGTTGCTTTGAAACCCACCAGGAATAGCACCATTTGTGAAGTCTCAAATTACCTCTTAGCTAGAGTATACTCATCATACTTCAAGTTGTCCAGCAATGTCTAGACTGTGTTGTAAACCTTTTCGAGGTTTTTTTAATTTATATAAATGCAAAAGTGCAAATGTGTTTATTTCTCAAAGAATTTAGGTACATTTCAAATGAACAATGTCTTGGATTCAAAAGCAAAGTTTGAACAAATTAAAAGCCATTGTCTATATTTCTGTAGGATATACAATTAAGTATTATCACTGGTTATCCAGGAACCAAAAAAGTAATTAGTTAATTAGCAATTGTTATATAGTGTATAGTGTTATTTTTATAAAACTGAATGTCTCAATGTGTTTGGCTCCCCTTATACAGCAGCTATTTTCAAATGATTAAATTTTTTTGTTGTATTAATTAACAAAATACAAAATACAGGACAAACATTCACACTCTCATTCACTTTTTTTCTCCATTGGTTAACTTTTCTATAATGTCAATGTTCAGGTACAGGTCATATCATAAACATTAAGTCATAAACATCAATATCATGTTATATATCAACTCATCATAGACTCATGTTAACAGTATGGAGAGAACAGTGGCTTAGTAGTTATCATGTCTGGGTAACATTTTTGAAAACCTGCCTCCACTCTCCAGAGTTTGTGTGTTCCTCCTTTGCTTTGAACATTTTCTCTTGCAGTCCAAACCCCAAATTACATTTGTAAATTGTCTGTAAATGACTAACATGGCACCATCTCCAGGGTTCCTTGTGCCCTCAGTTCCCTGGTGTACCCTGTTAGGATAAGCAATAGTAAATGGATGGTTCCATTACTAAATAATTATCTTGACAGCTGGCATAATATTTGATGTCATCATGGTCTGTGATAGTTAATCTATTACCTGCTGTTTCTACTCATCACATACTTAATTACATTAAGATTTATGACAGGTATTGACTAAAAAATCATTATTGTCTCATCTGCTCATACCTCAAAAATATGTCACTTTAGATTACAAATTTCTAAGAAGAAGAATTTCTAGAAGGGTATATATATATATATATATATATATATATATATATATATATATATATATATATATATATATATATATATATATATATAAGAATTCATAAAATTTGAACAAATAAATAAAATAATATAACAAAGGAAGCAAAGACGGAAAAACTGACACTAAATTGTTTCAGTTATTATTCCTCACATACCACGGGTTACTTGTTTAAAGCACAGAAGTTTTGTGCATGTTTCATTTCCTCATTACTGAAATATCAACTCAGACATACAAGCACACACACACACACACACACACACACACACACACACACACACACACACACACACACACACACACACACACACACACACACACATAAACATACACACACACACACAAACATTAATAGGTACCATTTATACAAACATTGTTATGGATACCTGTTGATGGCTTTATCTCGTTTCATTCTTGTTGCAGCTAATGAAAACGTTTCCTTGCACGGCAGCTTAGAAATCTTTTCTCTCTATGTAAATCAATGTCATTCATTTTTCCTGTTTTAAGCACAGTGAAGTGTGAATGTAGACCTAATTTTAAACCATTATTTCTGCTTGTTGTCATGGTTTCAACATGGTTCGACATGATTACATAGCACCATGAGCACTGATTTTGAGCTCTGATGAATTCGTATTGACTTGACATTAGAGGCATTTCATATAAGATATGAACAAACATTGAGAAATGGGTATTTTCTATTGTTTGTAAATAGTACCATAAGCATGTGTAACAATTAGCATAAGACAACATTTGCAATTATAGCTGTTATGCTGAAAATCAAATGGGTATCCTAAACATATCAATTTACACAAACTATAAATTTGACTCACATATGATTACGTGTTCTTTAATGACACATTCGTGAATTTTTCTTTAAGTCAAACAAAACACTCTTTATAACCATGGTGAGCAGAGAACCATCTCAGTGTGCACATTTACATGGCATAAGGGCTCCATTAATAGTCTGAGGATATAAATCATATGTTTGTGCTTTCACAATCACTGAATTTTATTGTAGTTTAACACACAATTTATTCTGTATCAGTTTGATTCACTTTTCTCTTTCCCTTGTTTAACACTTACAGTACTTCATCTATGACCAGCTTGTTTACACTTCTCCCTTCTGTTTTTATGATTATTTTCTATTTATATGAAATGTGCTAAAGCATGTGTCTGAGTGAGGATAAGCAAAATCTACGGTCCATATTTATTTCATTCCTTGACTATGAAAAAATTCAGTGAAGAGGGGAAATCCTTTTACATAAGACTATGGCACGGAAAAAATGCCATTATTGGTTTTGGGTTTGTAAAAGCAGATGTGAGAAAAAAAGCTTAGTGAATGGTTTGGGTTGTGTGCAAAGTTATATCTGAAGAGTAATGTGTTGGAAATGGATATTAGCAGTTTTCAAATTTTTTGTGCCCTGTTATTTCACCTGGTTATATTTATTCTGACATTAGACGCACGATATTTGCAACAATTTACGATGTTCATTGGCAGTATATAAACTTGCTGGCCATGACATGGCACAATTACTTAAGCACTTGGCTTGGACACGCGCTATATATTGGCTGACGGACTACAGTGTCACGGTGGCTTGAATGTTTTTGCTTCTTATGTTGAGAAACAACAGCATTAGGCTTGACATATGATACCATGTTTCTTTTCCACAACATTTCAATATGCACTTTTTGCTTTTCCTTGGCTTAAGGTAATGATGCAATAACACACAGCTATCCAAGAAGCCACAGCCTTTTTCTTCAGTTTTTTTCAAAGCTACAGTGGCATTTGGATAAAGGTGACCTTGGAGGGAGTACGTTCCTGTAAGTGCCATTAGTGGTGGATTTTAAGAAATTGGGTTGTATTCCTGAGAATTCATCTCCAATCTCTCAGGCCTTTATCCACTTGCTGATCACTGCCTGAAGAAGACATGAATGACAACATGAAGGGCGGTGGTAGCTTAGTGGATAAGACATTGGATCAGAAGGTCAAAAGTTCAAATGCCAGCTGCCACTGCTGGGCCCTTGAGCAAGACCCTTATCCCTCAACTGCTCAGTTGTTAGTCGCTCTTGATAAAGGCATCTGCTGAATGCTATGAATGTAAATATATAAGAGGTCAATGTGTTAAGAGAACTGATAAATGAACCATACAAAAATTATCACTGTTTAATTTGATGCAGGCTCCGTGGGCTACAAGCTCCTAACTTGACAAATGTTATTTGAGTCATTTTGTAATAAGATATTAAGCATTTGATTGAACTATGAGCATGAGGGAATGTTTAAACTTGGCTTCTTTAAAGCTTCAGACAATGATGTATTAACTAATAAATGCTGGTGTTAATCTTTTTGGTAGCTTTGGTTTTGAAGTCAATTCTTGAGGAAATGAGGAACAGTGAGTTCTAACTTGGCTGCCAGAAGTTGATTTCCAAGAGATTCACAATTCATAACAGAGCTTCACCAGTAAGATCAGCCTGGGAGCTTTCCATCACACCCCTCCCCCGCTAAACACACAAACACAGTCACTCCTAAGCAACAGGCCTGAAGTGGAATTTACAGGCAACACACAGCTGCAGGAGATCACAGGGGTCTTTACTATTTCCCTATCATTCGTTTCAGCCCTCAGGCTCTCAGGAGAACGGGCAGAAATCATTCCACATCATCCCTGCACACTGTGTCAATCGATACAAGACCGAGCCAATCGATGATGGCGAGGATCGGCTGCAAGGCTGAAACATTCAGCTAAGATTTTCCATTTGGTACTCCTATACGTTCTACTCTGGTTGCAGGTCAGACCGAAAAAAGATCTGCCTTGTCAATCATATGTAAGTACATATAAAAAGACCCGGAAAAACTTTAAAAGACGACACCGGATAGATATTTCTCATTCTGCCGTTGTTCAAGCTTTAGGATAAGCGTTTATTTCCATTAATTAGTCATCACAGTGAAAATAAGGAACTCGGGTGCATATGTAAACACATCAGATGATCTTGGGATGCCTGTCATCATGTTGCAAATGAATTCAAGGAAAGGTCAACATGTGTTTTCAACTGTTTTGCCATGGTGTTTGCCAACCACAAGCTGCCGGAACACCATCACATACATAGAATAAACCCATGAGCACAATTTTTCCAAAGGACATGCCGCCTTTTCTGTTTTGATGATGGTGGTCTATTACATCGCTCAAAAATTTCCCAAAGGTCCACAGTCAGGTTAGGATCTGCTGATTGTGATTGATGTAGGACATTATTTACATCAGAGCATTCAGTGAGCCCATGTGTCCTGATACTTAAGGTTGAAGTCCTACTGGAAGAGACCACTCCCAAGAGGATTAAAATGTTTCATTGAAGGATTGCTGAGAAGGTCTGTGTAATTAATTTCAGTGACCCTCGGCTCTCTGGGGACCCACAATATGCCAGCAAAATGAGCTTTACAGCATAACCATGCCTCTGTATTTCAGTCCATTTGTCATCTTTATGCAGTTTAATCAACTGGTGAGGCGATTAAAGATGATTTTTAAAAGAAATAGCAACCAAGGCTAGGTTAATTCTCTCCAAATATGCCGCATACCTCTGGCATGCATTTCTAAAGCTGCATGTCTATTTTTTTGTGTGGCAGCATGGCGGAAAATCTGTACCCCCCCAAAGCCTCTGACAGACTTGTATTTGTTCATTCTGTAAGTGCATTGAAACTGCCTATGCTGGAAGGAGATTTCTGATAAGCACAGAAGACAAAGGGATGACTGTGCCATGCAGGTCATTCCTCTGACAAACAAACCTCTCCCCTTGAGTGAGACACAGAGAGCCGTTGGTTATGACCAAACAAACAAGTAAAGAACCATTTCCTGGAGGTTGACAGGACAGAAGGTGTGTTGAATCAATCCGATATATACAGCATCGATTTTGTGTGTTATAATGGGATACAGAGGGTCGACTCCTCTGACAAATATCTTTTCTTCTCTCCTGTGCCTAAAGCTGTGCGTTTTAGCTGGCAGCAGAGCAGATCCAATTAACATACAAATGGAGATTTCGGCACTTCATCACTCATTGCCATACTCGTTCATCATGCCTTTCGTTGCCACCCGTTCCCAATTTAATTTGCTGGGGGTTTTTTGTTTGTTTGTTTTTTAAAACAAACTCTGCAGTGGTTCTTCATGGCTATATGGGAATCAATTTCTAAAATCTCAGAAGCTACACGATCTAAATTCCTCTGATTGCACATGATCCCACAATCTCAGATTGTGCTGTACCTTTGCGAAGGTGTATTATATATAGTGCTCATTGACTACCCAGCCTGCAGTCTCAAAGCCTCAAAGATCCCCTCTGAGATAATAAAAATCTATCTTCCTCATAATTCACCTGGGGAGCACTTGTCAAAACGAAAGTGTGTGTTGAGTTATTCACGACTCAAAATATGGAGACAGAAAAGGACGGGAGCGAATGAGAAGGGTTGCAAGAGAAAAAGCCACTGGGATTAGATGGATGGATGTGAGAGAGTGACTGAGAAGTAGGTGTGGAAATGACTCAGGCACATGAGAGTGTCCATATAGTGTACATAGATACTATAGATATGATGTTTAAATATATAATTTAAATATATAATATAAAAGTATTGTTTGTTTTTTTAAGCATTTGTTTCATATAAAATTTTATATTGCAGTGGTTTTGCTTAGATCATGCCTATTTCTTTTGGAATGGGCTCGAAATCCACTGTGACCTTGACCATGAGATTCATGAATGAATGGATATTCTCTCTTTTCTCTAGTTGGTAGTCTTTCGATCATGTGCTGACTAAATAGTTTAATCAGAATACTTTCCACTGTCCTTCCATTGAGGGGAAAAAAACATCACTTTGTCCTATTCCTATACATTTGTTTAGCTACGTTCTAGTGCTATGTAGCAGCAAAACATTAATTGTAGAACATCTATTATTAATGTCTAGGCAGTTAATTATAAATGGGCATTCCCAGCATAGGCCTAATGAAATTTACTTATAGTGGTAATTAATATGAGGGTGTGGATTCTCTTTGACAGTATGCTCTTTTGTGTCAGTGTCATGCGGGTACGGAGGCGGAAGCCGAAGTAGCAGCAAATAAAGTTTTATTCAAAAACACAAAACACAAGCAAGGCGGAGCCAACACAGATACTGGCCCACAACAGTTCAGAGTCAGCCGGATAATCCAAATATCGGAACCCGGGAAAAAAGGAAAGGATAATCCTAGGTGCGTCAGGAAAGAGACGCCGTCCGCCCGAAGGGAGAGAGAGAGAGTCCGAGTGAGACGGTTTGTAGTGGGGATGAGCCTACGCGGGCAAACGGTAAGATCTAAGGGAGCACGCAGGACCACCGACAGCATACATCCACATTGGACCATGTGCACACATGAACGCGCAATAAAGGACCGCAAGAGTGTGTGCAGTGAGTGTTCATATAGGCGGTGTGATTAGCGTGTGATGAGAGTCAGGTGTGTGTGGTTAGTGCGACAGAGAGCAGCTCCTTGCGGGCGGGGCGCGCACGAGAGAAGGAGCGGGGCATTCCCCGAAGCCCCGAGGTTTGACAGCCACTGAAGGGGGAGTGGCAGGGGGATTCCCCGAAGCACCGCGGCTTGACAGGCGCTGAAGGGGGCGTGGCAGGGGGGATCCCTGACACCACCCCCCCCCAAAGGGGCGGCTCCGGACGCCCCCAACCCATGGAAAGCCCGGTGGGCTGGGGCACTCGGAGGAGGGCCCCTCCAATCGTCCAGGGTCGAACGGGACCCAGCTGGAACTGCCACGGAACACGGGAAAGCCGGGAAGGACTCGAGGCGGAGCGTCCTCCCCTGCGGAGAGCTGGGACGGGACAACGGCCACAGCGGGGTCCTGGAACGGAGCGCAGCCCAACCCGGAGACCAGGAACGGGGTGAAGTCCACGGCACAGACTGGAGGCGGAGAGACGCCACCCATGGAGACCAGGAACGGAGCGAAGCCCCCGGCGGGGACCGGATGCGGAGAGACACCCACCACGGAGACCTGGAGCAGATTGACAACACCCAGGGAGGTCTGGAACGGAGCCCTGTCCACCATGGAGACCTGGACAGGCGTGAGGTCCCTGGCGACGACCAGAGGCTGGGCGAAGTTCTCGGCGGAGGTCTGGAGCTCGGAGACGACCACCACGGGGACCTGGAGCGGAGCGACGCCCTCAGCGAAGACCGGAGGCAGCGTGACGTCCTCGACGGTGGTTTGGAGCCAAAAGGCGGCTACCCCGGCAACCTGAAACGGATCGCCGACACCCAGGGAGGCCTGGAACGGAGCCCTGTCCACCACGGAAACCCGGACCGGCACGACGACCTCGGTGGTGACCGGAGGCTGAGCGATGACCACCCCGGCAACCTGGAACGGATCGACGTTACCCAGGAAGGACTGGAGAGAAGCCTCTTCACCCACGGGGACCTGGAACGGCAACCCTGGCGACCACCGGAGGCAGGGTGGAGATCTCAACGGGGCTTGCTGGCTGGAAGACCCCCTGGATGGAAACCGGAGAGGGAGCGACGCCCCTGACAGAGAACAGAGGCCGAGCCTTGCCTTCGACAGAGGCCTGAGGATGAGCCACACCCTCAGCTGAGTCCTGAGGCCAGACGACATCCTCGATGCAGCTCAGAGGCCGAGTGATGTCCTCGGCGGGGTTCATCGGTGCGACGTCACCTTCCGGGGAGCTCAGGGGCGACACGTCACTTTCCAGGGAACTTGGAGGCGAGGCGTCGCCGTAAGAGGGGCTCTGAGGCGAGACGTCGCCGTGGGAGGAGCTCGGGAGCGAGACATCGCCGAGGGGGGAGCTCCTGAGTGAGATGTCGCTTTCGGAGGAGCCCGGGAGCGAGACGTCGCCGTGGGAGGAGCTCGGGAGGGAGATGTCGCCGTGGGAGGAGCTCGGGAGTGAGACGTCGCTTTCCAAGGAGCCCGGGAGCGAGAAGTCGCTTTCAGAGGAGCCTGGGAACAAGACGTCGCCGTGGGAGGAGCTCGGGAGCGAGACGTCGCCGAGGGGGGAGCTCCTGAGCGAGACGTCGCCGTGGGAGGAGCTCGGGAGCGAGGCGTCGCTTCCAGAGGAGCTCGGGAGCGAGCCTGGGTCTGTGGGGTTGCCCTTAGAGGTCTCTGGGCCTGCGACATCCCGATCAGGTGGCTCTGGAAACGGCCTGTGGCTGTCAGAGGGGCCTTGGACGGTGATGGAGCTTTCCACAGGGCCTTCATCCACTGCATCTTCCTCGGAGAGGTCCAGCCGTGCTATGGTGTTTCCCTTCAGACCTGGAATGGTGTTTTCCCTCTCTGAGGGCCTTGGGACTGCCAGGCCGTCCTTACATGCCCCGGGAGGCTTGATGTCACCTCCGGCGTGGCTCTGGGATGAGACGTCGCTGTCAACGGAGCTCAGGAGCGAGACATCGCCCAGAGTGGAGCTTTGTGACGCGGCGTCGCCCGGAGAGGGACTCGAAGGCATGACTTCGCCTTCAGGGGAACTCTGTGACGTGGTCTCGCCTTCTGAGAGACTGTGGGGCGAGCCGTCGCCTTCAGGGAGACTGTGGGGCGAGCCGTCGCCTTCGGTGGAGCCCGGGGGCAGCGGTTTGACGTCCCTTTCGCAGTCTTGGAGCTGAGTCGAGTGCTCTGGGGACCCCTTGGGCGGAGAGGAGCTCTCGGGGATGCTTTGGAGCTGAACTGAGCTCTCCTGGGGACGCTGGAGCAACGCTGAGCTCTCCTTGCAACGCTGGAGCGAAGCTGAGCTCTCCTGGGGACGCTGGAGCGATGCAGAGCTCTTCTGGGGACGTTGGAGCGACGCTGAGCTCTCCTTGGGACGCTGGAGCGGATCTGAGCTTGCCTGGAGACCCTGGAGCGGATCTGAGCTCGCCTGGAGACCCTGGAGCAGAACTGAGCTCGCCTGGAGACCCTGGAGCGGAACTGAACTCGCCTGGAGACCCTGGAGCGGAACTGAGCTCGTATGGAGACCCTGGCACGGTACTGAGCTCTGAGATGTGGCGTCGCCTTCAGGGAGACTGGGGGGGGCAAGCCGTCGCCTTCGGTGGAGTCCGGGGGCAGTGGTTCAACTTCCCTTTCGCAGTCCTGGAGCTGAGTTGAGAGCTCTGGGGACCCCTTGGGCGAAGAGGTGCTCTCCTGGAAGCTCGGGGATGAGGTTGTGCTCTCCTGGAGACTCTGGAGCGAAGCCGTGCTCTCTGGGAAGCTCTGGAGCGAAGCTGTGCTCTCTGGGAAGCTCTGGAGCAAGGCTGTGCTCTCTGGGAAGCTCTGGAGCGAGGCTGTGCTCTCTGGGAAGCCCTGGAGCGAAGCTGTGCTCTCGGGGAAGCTCTGGAGCGCAGCGGAACCATCCCGGAGGGTCTGGAGCAGGGTGGAGATCTCCTGGAGGTCCTGGGGCGGAACGGAGCCGTCCTGGAGGGCCTGGAGCAGGGTGGAGATCCCCTGGAGGACCTGGGGTGGAGCGGAGCTGTCCTGGAGGGCCTGGAGCTGATGGAGATCCGCCGTGAACATCCCGAGTTCCCTGGTGAGAAGCTGGATGAATCGGGCGTATGAGCCGAACTCGCCTCCAGTCGCGTCCCACAACTCACTGGCGAGAGAGAGGGTTTCTCCAGACAGCAGAGAGATATGGAACGCGATCTTCGCTCTTTCAGAGGGGTAGAAAGACGACTGCGACTCCATATAGCCATTCACACTCCGTAAAAACACACCCCACTCAGCCCTGTTCCCGGAGAAGTGAGCCGGGAACTCCGTGACGTCATCATAGGGGCGTGGCGCTGCCGAGCACGGCCGAGAAATGGCTGCAAGTTTCCCGGTTTTCCCGGGGGCGGAGCTTGGCCGGCGCTTAATCATGGCCGAGCGAATCCGACCTCCGAGGTTTGGTTTGACAGCCACTGAAGGGGGCGTGGCAGGGGGATTCCCCGAAGCACCGCGGCTTGACAGCCGCTGAAGGGGGCGTGGCAGGGGGATCCCTGACAGTCAGTGAGGTGTCTTCATGCCTACCAGCTACAACCTCCATCCATCAGTCCTGCTGACATTTTCAGAAATGTCATCAGGTTCAGTTGAGGGTTTCCAAGACTTATGGTCTCTATTTCTCTTCCAAGTTCATCTCACACTGGTACCTTTTTATAAAATGATGGTCTTGTACACTTTTGAAGTTTTTTTTATTTTACTATGAAGCGGGAGGGGGCTTGGGGTGGGGTGGGGTGGTGTGGTGTTTTCAGATTGACTCAGCTGAGCTAAATTGAATTATAAAAAGAACTCAGATTCACCAAAATGTTTAATGATTCTATGGCATAGTCACAAAGCTAAGACTAATGCTAACAACTGTCTACAGGTACACTCAGTTGAAATAGCTCTGGTTTTAGGAAACAATAATGACATAGTGTAGCGTTATCTTAAAGCAAATTATGAATTTCACTTTTGAAGTCCAAATGGTACTCCAAAAACAATTTGGACTGTGCCCAGCACAGTGCATAAACTTCTCTGGTTATGTGTTAATCCAGAGCACTGACCATCTGCTAGATTCTCTGAAGTGCCACTCAGCTTCCACCCTATCATGTCTATTCCATGAACTAAACATTATCAAAAATGGAGATGCTTGCTCTAGCAAACTAACTACCATTAAATTAGATCATCCCAAAAGTACAGCAAGGACCTTTAAACAATAGCTAGAACTTCATCTCAAGCACTCATTTAAAATTTAAATTGTGTTTGACAGAAACTTGGAAAAGAACAAATGAGTATGTGATACAAATGAGATCCCAGATACAGCTATGTACACCGCCCTTGTATAATTGGCCCAGGAAAGACATCAGAAATGTCTAACAATACTCTAGGCATTACCCAGTAATCTGTAAATAAAGTGAACTCATTTGAAGTACATGCTTGGCCATGAAATAAAAAGAATTTCACTCAATAATTTCGAATAATTAGTATTTACAGGCCACCAGGGTCTTGATCTCAGTTTTTACATGAATTTGTGGACCTTCACTTAAATCTGTGTGTTTCATTATGAAAAGAATTGTATGCCTGCATGCATTCAGTCTGCGTTTTTTGTCTCACTGGAGTACTGAAACATTGTTAGTTAAGGTAATACATAATCTGCTATGGCCTCTAGATAGAGTTGTGTCTTTTGGCTTGTTTTGCTCTATCTTAATGCTGTTTTTGATAACAGAGGTCACAAAGTACTTCTAGATAGACTAATTTATTAGGAGAGCAGCTCTTTTAATTTGCATATTGTGATTTGTTTAATAAATAATATTGGCAAACTTATGTGAAAATGGGAAATGCAGTGTAGCATTACATGGTAAAAAACATAACGTGTTACTGGTTCAAAATAGCTAAGCTAATGTTAAGATATTAATAATATAATTAAGCTAGTAAGCTAGTTAGCATCTCCCCACCACTGGCTACTTCTACTAGGACCACAGGTAACAAGAAGTAAGCTTTTTGTGTAGATTATATAGAAACTCCTGATGGCCTTTCAGTTACATCATGTGCAGTTATAAAAGGCCTTTATGTGATTATTGACTCTATTCTTTCATTTAAAATTAGATAATAAAATTAGGATAGACATTTTTCCACAGTAATCTAAAAAAAATAATGTTACATAAACCAGATGTCTGGATATTTCAGTATTTCAACTGAAAAAAACATACCCCATATTTTATCCACCCATGTTGCATTGATTATAAAATTGGTGCTAATTACCTATAAAGCACTAAAGGGTCTTGCCCCACTGTTGGGTCTACTATGATCTGTTTTGATCAGTAGGTGCAGGCTCTTTATAAGTACCAAAATGGTGACTACAGTAATAGGCAGTGCTCCTTAGCTACGGAATAGACTTCCAATTAATGTTTAGTAGTCAGACAAAGTCTCAAGATTTGCATTTCCAAACAGTTATCATGATCAAGCCTCACCCTAGCTTCAGGGTATAATCTGGATGTATACCCTGGATACCATTGATTTTTACCTAAAAATTGCTGCTGTTTTCATACTGTTAATGATAGAACTCTGTTCAATGCTCACAATAAGACCATATTGAATTTTCTTATAACATAGGCAGTACTGTATAAGTAAACAAATTAACAAAAAATAAAAATAATATTGGGGCATGGTTATTTTGTGGTTAGAATGTTTGGATTGTGCCTAAGGGTTGGGGGTTCAAATCAAATGCTTTGGGGTATTCCTCCGGGTCCTCTGGCTTTTCAGGAGACATGCATTGCAGGTTGGTTGGCATTTTATAACTGTCTAAGTGTGTAGTGTGTAAGTGTATAGGTTGTGACCTGCAGTGGGTTGGCCGCCCATCTATGTTGTCTTCCACCTTGTGCCCCAGGTCCCCATGGATAGGCTCCAGGCTCCAGGCCAGAAACCTAATGAATAATAATAATAAATCCTGAGCAGATTATTTAAGATCACTTATGATTTGAAATGATGTAGCTGAGGTTGAGGAACTTTCAAAGCCACAATTTAGAGATGCTGGCAGTGCTCACATCAATTCTGGGATTTACTGGGATTTAGTTTGGTACATTTATAAGTAGATGTTAATCTTTGTATTTAAATGCAAATACAGATAAAGTAATGGATTCTTGGAGCACAGATACTCTGTGGAAATGGTGAAACAGTATAGATGGATCTGCGCTTATTACTAGCATAATGATTTAGTTTCAAATGAAATATCTCATTTTTAATTGGGAAAAAAATAGATAAATGTTCTTTATCTATATAGATTTGTATTCTGTTTGTACTGCATGTCTGCAGTGTTTATTGGCACATGTGGTGCTTTTCCTTTTATGACTTCATCTCTATGAGACTTGTATATACTGCATTTCTGCCCTTGTCCTCTTTTCCCCCACCCACTCATTCACATTCTCTCTCTCTCTCTCTCTCTCTCTCTCTCTCTCTCTCTCTCTCTCTCGCTCATTCGCTCTCTCTCTTTCCCACATTGCAGCAATCACACTTGCAGATTTAAGCTGACAGATAATCAAGTGAATGCAGAGGTGAAAGCCAGGACATTCATTTACAATAAGCTGCCGTGGGCATATAAAGAGAAGATAAATAAATGGTATGAAAGGACAAAATATGAAGAGTAGTGGCAAGGCAACATCCATGCTCCCTTTTGCCCTTTTGCCCTGTTAGGACTGTGAAAAGCATGGGTTGTTGGCGTAGGCTGCACGGCTGCCCACTCTTTTGCCAGAAGCTGAATACAGGGAGGCGAAATACTCTGGAAGAAAAGCTTAAATAACAGTTCTGATTTGGAGCTCAGCAACTAAGCAACAGGTCATGAAATTTGAGAGAATGTTACCAGATCCAGGGATCCTCGGCTGTGATCTGCATGTAAAGTGGAAAAAGCGAGAGAGACAAAGAGATAGTGAGAGAGAGAGAGAGAGAGAGAGAGAGAGAGAGAGAGAGAGAGAGCAAGAAAGGGACTGCAAATTCTTGGGTTTGACCAACTCCTTTAGTTAAAATTGTCTGTTCTCATGTGTCCTGTAATTCATTCAGACAAGCTTTTTTTGGTAAACAGGCAAGAACATGTATACATATAAGATTTTATTTAGACTGGTGAATTAAAATTAAATAAATAAATAAACCAATATTTATTTTCTTTATTTTTTGCTTCTCAGTATGCCACAATCTATTAGACCTAATTCAGCTAATATAAAAATATTTTTAAAAAAATATTTAAAAAATGGACTAAAACCACTTATCAAACCCTATTCTTAAATAAAAGGCATAATAAAAAAAGGAAATGTTGGAATATAGACCTGTATTACCATAAATAATGGGAGTTTAAGCAAAGAAAAGACTTCAAACTAACAAACAATGTATTTCTTTTGCACTACACAGTTAACTGTATCACAACTATGCCCTTATTTGTTCAAAACAGAGTTAGTATATGAAGGGCTTTAGGAGAGCTCCAGCATTGTTCAGGTCTTATCTGGAGGACACCTTAAGGTCACCACTCACTTTATGGAGTGGATGAGCTGTCTGCTCTGTCCTGTTCAAAAGGAATGTGGAATATTATCACCCCAAACACGGTGGCCTCTTAAAAACAATGTTGGTAAGGAGGACAAGTAAATAAGACAGATCTCTTCTTCTCTTGAAAGGGACAATGCTTGTGTGACCTAATAATGAAAATAAGGTTTAGACCAGCTTGTCCCCTTATAGGGCAGTGTCACTGCAAATCAATGCAAAATTATCCTGACAGATCAGCTACATTATACAGTGAAACAATTTTAGCCTGGTAGGACACACATAGTATGAGATATTTAATGATTACGCAAATTGTGATTCATAAATAATAGTGTTCACAGTCACCAGATCCCAACCCTGTATAAGGTGTTCTTTTAAACACTATTTGAGTGAGTATCTTTAAAAAAATTGTGTTGATCACACCAGTGTAGTTTCAGGTGGCTCTTGGTGGCCCAACACAAACAATTGTTATTTTTTCCTCTTAGTTCACACATGAGCAAATACTGCTTTAACACAACTTAAAATGTTCAGAATGGCAAAAAAAAAAGACATAAAATAAAATACTTACTAATCATATTTAAGTCAATAAGGGAAGTATGAAAAGATGAGTTGTGAGTAGTGGCACAGTAAGTGTTGATAGTATTGCTGTCTCACAGCCACAGCACCAGGATTCCCAGTTTGATCTTAAACTTGTATTTAGAGTTTCACATATCCTTCTACATTCTTATTAGCTTTCTCTGGGTTTTTTGGTTTCCTCCAATCTCCCAAAAACGTGCCAGTAAGTTGATTGGCTAAATTTTGCTAGGAGTAATTGAATTGAATATTGAACCAGTGGTGGGCCATTCATTTGGTACCTGGGCCTTCAGTGAGGACTTCCCCGCAGTGACTTAATCCAGCATTTAATACCACCACTAACACGTCACGATTATAGAAACTATCGGTACTATACAAAAGCGCAATATAACAAGGCGTGGCATTACAGAGAGTGAGGCATTTTACATATGGAGGGTGAATACCATTTTACTAATGCAAAAAACACAGTTAAGACAACTCCAAACCTCTACACTACAACTGTGCCACCTACATCATCTGGAACAGTTCAGAAAATATTTGTCTAATAACATGACAAATACATTGAAAATGGAAATAAAATACAACCTACTGACCAGAGTGTCAGGGTGTAGACCACAAGCCGGAAGCGGGAGTAACTCAATCATGCTTTAATCAGAATACACACACATGCAGTGATACGCAATCCACGGAAGGAGTATAATCCACGGAACGGAAAGTAATCCACAGAATGGAAAGTAATCCACAGAACCAGAGGGGAATGCTGGCAGCCTCGAGCAAGGTCGGTGTCCTTAGCCATAAAGTAGGTCTGACACGAGTGAAATGGGAATGGAGGCTTATATAGGAGATTCGGTAACAGACACCTGTCTCTCGTTAATTCCAGGAGCGGCAGAACGAGGCAGCGTGACAGCTACCGAGGGGGGCGTGGCAGGTGGATCCCTGACATTACCCCCCCCCCCCTCCAGGGGCGGCACTTGACGCCCCAAACCCACCCACACCAGGCGGGCCAGGGCACTCCGAGGAAGGCCAAGAAACCGGGAAAGGTCTGGAAGGACCCAAGGCGGAGCGACGTCCCCAGCAGAGATCTAAGGCGGAGCGACGCCCTCAACGGAGACCTGGAATGGAGCGATGTCCCCTGCGGAGGCCTGGAGCAAAGAGACGTCCACCACGGAGGTCCGGAACGGAGCGACGCCCTTGGCGAAGGTCTGGAACTGAGCGACGCCCACTATGGAGATCTGGAACCGAGCGACGTCCCCTGCGGAGGCCTGGAGTGCAGTGACATCCACCATGGAGGTCCGGAATGGAGCAACGTCCTTGTCGAAGACCGGAGGCTAAGCGATGTCCTCGGTGGAGATCAGAGGCAGCGCAACGTCCTTGGTGGAGCTTGCAGGCTGGACGACCACTGGCCGGAGATCGGAGGCGGAGAGACGCCCTTGGCGAAGATCAGGGGCGGAGCAACGTCCTCGGTGAAGATCAGAGGCCAAGCGACGTTTTCGGCAGAAATCGGGGGCCGAGCGACACCCACGGCGGGCTTCAGAGACTGTGCGACGCCCACGGCCAGGCAGTGGTACGACGTCCTTTTCGCGGCCAGGCGGCGGTGTAACGTCACCCTCAGCGGAGCGGCACCTACAGCGGAACACTGGAGTGGAGCAGCACCCTCGGCGGAACTCTGGAGCGGAGCGGCACACTCGGTGGGACACTGGAGCGAGAAGCGAGGAGCGGCAGCAAGCATCCGGGTAAAATCCGGAGCGGAGTTTGGCTGCCGATCCATCGCGGTAGGGATCGCGGTACGGCAATCCCGTTTTTGGTTTCGGTCGGACCTTCTGTCAGGAGTAACTCCATCATGCTTTAATCAGAATACATGCACACACAAGTCATGTAGAGTTACGCAATCCACGGAAGGAGTATAATCCACAGAACGGAAAGTAATCCATGGAACAGAAAGTAATCCACGGAACGGAAAGTAATCCACAGAATGGAAAGCAATCCACAGAACCAGCGGGGAATGCTGGCAGCCTCAAGCAAGGTCGGTGTCCGTAGCCATAAAGTAGGTCCGACACGAGTGAGATGGGAATGGAGGCTTATATAGGGGATTCGTTAATGCCAGGAGCGGCAGAGCGAGGCAGCGTGACAGCTACCGAGGGGGGTGTGGCAGGTGGATCCCTGACACAGAGATGCACTCATAATTTGCACCGTTCCTCAGAGGCTGTAATTCAGTGGTACCGCTTGTATTCACTGGTCGGAAAGCGGCAAACAAACCCTTTTCCTGGCTCAGACAAGCTAGCTAGCCTCGGGGTCAGCTCCTCACGATGTCCAGCTTCTCTGTCTGAGAGCAAATCAATTTCTCTTCCTCCGTAGGCATAAAAAAGAGTCTGTCAGATGTATTAATAAGCGCAGCGTGCTACACACGTGTTTTGCCAGTCGAACTTGGATGTAACAGTTTCCCTCTGACTAACCAATCAGAGGACGGAAAAATGCTGAAGTTATTCTGGGCCAGCTAGCTGCCCATGTGGGGCGAATTTAAAATCTGATTGGTTAAGGAAACAGACCCTTTGGTAATATTCTTAATGGTCAAAGAGCCAGCAGTATAGACTTTGCAGGCCCTGGGCAGATTAGATTGACATGGCAGCACATAGACGCTGAAATCTGATTGGACAAAAAATCGAACATCCACATACACGTACTGGAAGCAGTGCAGCCAAGAGAAACACTATAAAATGAAGAGAATAAACTGTTGGGAATATATTAATACAATTTCATGGAAAAAATATTAGAATTTAGGGTGTAAATGTAGTCAGTGCTTCTAATAGTGTTTAGGCCTGCAGGGCCTTGCTGGCCCTGACCGCTTGCTACTGGTTTGAACTAATGCCCTTTCAGGGTGTATTTCTGCCTCATGCACAATATTCCTGGAATAGGTTTTGGATTTAACCTGCATAGCATAAAATGCTTATGGACAAAGCTTTTCATGATAATTGACAATTCAATTAAAAACCGTCACACTTTTAAGCCTATTTGACCAACCTATGTATTTAAAATAGCTACAATAAAATATAAGACCAAAATCGAATATGTTTAAAAGCATTCAAAGATGCTTGTGGAAATAGGAACACTGCAACATTCTAACACGCAATCCAATAAAGCTTATGGTAACATTATTTGCATCAGGAAGACACACATTCTGTTATCTCTTGGAAACAGTGTGGCACATTTAGCGCTGCCTGATGTAACTTCATTCATCCCTGGTTAGAGATACACTTCATTCCCATTACTCTGTTGGTCTTAATAAAGTGAAAGAGTAAAAGATTAGCTATTAGATAAGCAATGTCTAATTCACAGACCATGGTGGACTGCCAAAATCTTTTAACAGACTTTTTTTTAATGAGTTACTTCACCCTTTCTCCAAACAAGAGAGCTTCTGATCACTTTGGATTTCCCGCTTCAGAGACTTTGAATAAAAAATTTTGTTCCTCCTACTGTGTAATTAAAATGTATCTGCATATATTGATTTGACGTGTATGATAAGAAATTTGAAATCATTTCAATTTCAGAAGCAGCTAATAGTTTTATAAGGTTAAATTTTGAGCTTTCTAATGACTCCTGGCATGAAAGAGACATGACACAATTCAATAGTAGAGCACATACCATGACAGTATACATCTTAATGAAAGTTAACATGAGACCACAAGACATACTAATAGGTTACACTCTGTGTGAGTGCCGGTGATAGCAAGTGATGATTCCCCTTATTATTTTCCTGCTCTTCCATTTTCATGTTTTGAGATCAATTTATATCGGTACTATTGAGAAATATGTAATGTACAACACCTAGTTTAGTCTTTTCTAATTCATGAAAAAATCATAATATGGATGGAAAATTCTAGTTTATTTTTAACTTTTTTATGGCTACCTTTTTTTTTTGCAAATCTTCGTTTTATTTTCATTGAATTACCTAGTGTCTCCACAGCCTTTACATGGAGCACTGAATGGGATAGGTTTCCAGTCCATGACAAGGCATTTTAGATTCAGAAATTTAACAAGGCTTACACCAACTCTTTGTAGCTGCTCGGAGGGCGGCTACCAAAATGCACAAGTAGTTAGGAGTTTATGAAGGAAAAAAAATTATTGCAGCAGCATTAATTGCAAAACGTGTGAATGGGAATCTGTGCCATGCGATTATGGTCTGCATTATTAATAACACAGTAACACTCTGACAAGTCTGTCATTATCTCAAACGATACAGGATAATGCACTACACAGACCTTCAAGCCTTCCCATTTGCCATCTTTTATATTGTCAGGCAATGGAATACACTGACACTAACTGTCATAAAGGAGATTTGCTGTTTTTAATTTTACTCTCTATACATTATACGACAGGATAATGGAATTTTTTAAAACTAATTGTTCCAAACCTGATGAACATTATAGTGCCAGCTATAATTTAAATCTCATACAGTATATTAAAGTGTTCTCTCCTAAATGTCATGGTTCCTATAGTAACAACTTACTTGTATGCTGGATGAGCCCCAAAATCTAAGACTAATTGTTTTTTTTTTTATTTGCTTGTTTTTTAAAACTGTGCAGTTAATTAATTTTTTAAATAATTTATAAGTTGATGCTTTCTGTTCAGAGAGATGTATTTAACATTTATGGAGTCCCCATTGTCAGTGCTTGGTAAAATGTTATGAATTTTCCTTCATGGAAATGTATAATATTTAAAAATCATATTGTGTTGCCAAACACTTAAAATACTTTCCACAATGATTAAGTTTAGTTGGTAACATACATAATGCATGTCTTCCTAAGGAGCTATTTAAAGGTGCTTCTTAATCAAACTTTCATTTTTGGATGCATCTAAAATCAGTAAAATCTGTATGAGTAGTCATAAGTTCAAGTGTTTTTTTGTGTGTTTTTGTCTTATTTGTACTCATATTTGTGTCCCACTGTGTGAGAGAGGAAAAAGATTGCAAGGTACATAGTCTCCATTGGTAAAACAAATATCCAATTCCACCTTAAAGGGATCAATAAAGCCAGATGGCCGTAGACATATTGCACATTGATTTTTCCATTGACCCTATGTCCCTACAGACTCTGCACTATGATGCATCCTGGTACCCACTACAGGGATATTCCCATTCACAGTGAACATTTTATATCTATCAGCTATTTGAAAACAGTCAAGTGCAATTCCTTTTTCACATTTACACATATAAAGCAAAGGCAAATCAGTGTGGGAAAAAAACCATTTCAAACATGTTGCTGCTTTTTGTTCCAAAGGACCGATCCACACCCTGTCCTCCATTCTCGCAGGGAATCCCAGCAGCTATTCATTTTTTCCTAACGTCACAACTCGGGAAGTGCTGGTCTCACTCCAGGTTCCAGGGTCGAAGGCCTCTCTGCTGTCCAACTTTTTCTCCCTGTGCTGACTCAGTTTGCCTCCTGGCAGTTCTGTTCTCTGTGGCACCGCACGTCAACAGTTGGCCATTTGGAAGAGGAACAGCTTTGGAGCGGCAGTGGGAGGCTGAAGACGATGCGACAAACACAGTGCTGATTCTCGAGCTGCGGCAGAATACAGCACAATGAAAAACGCAGAAGCGATCAGGGGAGATATTGGCATGGTCGGTTTAGACCCGAGAGAAGCATCGAGACATCAGAAGGTAGAGAACTGACAGGGTTTCAAAATAACTCCCCTCAAAGCAAAGTATAGTGTTGATTCCTGTGGAGCTTTAATAAAAATGCAGCCGTATGTGACTACACACCCTAAAATTCTGCAGTAAGCCAGCTCATCCCTTTCTGCGTATATTATATGTATAAATCTTTTAGTTGTGTAATATACTAAATAACTGTATGCTATTCCAGATTTTGTTGTTTATGCGTATTTGTTTTGCAATATTCGGGCACTGACTGCCAGTGTGTGTTTGCCCCTTGTGCAACAATTCGGCTATGCAGAGCAAAGCAACCAGCACAGAAATGCTTCGTCAAATACAATGACTGGACCCTGCAATTTCATTGGTGCACAAGAGTGGGGGTAATAATCAGCAAACCAGGGAAGATAAATGTGAGTAGGTGACACTTTTATTAAGCACTACCTTTTAAACAATAATAAAAAAAATGCTGTGATTGCACTGGTGCCTAATTTTCATTTCACAATGCTCTATGAACTGTGACATTATAAGCAGTCAGGAAATATGCAAACAAGAATATTTGCTCTACTGTGTATGTGTGTTTGTGTGTGTGTGTAGGTGTGTGTGCATCTGTGTGCATCTGTGTGTGTGTGTGTGTGTGTGTGTGTGTATGTGTGTGTATGTGTGTATGTATGTATGTATGT
>JAAIIK010000026.1:1391830-1436718 GCA_014706435.1 Silurus glanis
TATATATATATATATATATATATATATATATATATATATATATATATATATATATATAAATAAAAATATTGGGACACCTGACTTTTCCAGTCATAGGTGGTTCTTCCCTAAACAGTTACCACATACTTGGAGGCATACAGTATTATCGGATGTCTTTGAATGCAGTAGCATAAAATTTGTAAAATTTGTACTCATAAGAAACATGGAGATAGTTCATATCAGAGATTAACAAGCTGCACCATTCTGTGTTTTTTCCAAGCTAGCCAAGCTTCTGCTTATTAAATAATATCCGCTGCCAAAATGTGTGTACATTTGACTAACTGAAACAGTGACGAATATTCAGTGTGCAGAACAGCACGGGCTGCATTCCACTGTAGCTATAGTAACACTGCTTTCCAAACCCTTTCATTCCTCCTTGTATTGCTGAATCACTTGATTACAGAAATGGAAACATTTATTTGTTCAGCAGAGTTGTCTTTATTTCTCACACCATTTGAAGGGTTATATACAGTAGATAAAAAGCTCATTTATCTCCCATCCCTAATATTCATTATTAGCATGTACACTATATTGCCAATAGTATGTGGAATACCTTTGTATTCTGCAATTTGCTAGAACTGACAATGTGCAGACTGACAATGTGCATAAAGCAAACTCCATGGTTTGCCAAGATGGATGTGAAAGAATTTGAGTGGCATAAACAGAGTATTGACCTCAACCCCACTGAACACCTTTGGGACTTCGCATCTAGCCTTTATGCCAAACATCAATACCTGACCTCTAGCACTCTTGTGGCTGAATGAGGCCAAATCCTCTCAGCTGAACAAAAGTCCAAAATCTAGGGAGAAGCATGGTGGCTCTTATAGCAAGAAATAGAGAATTCAAATCAATATTAAATGCCATTGTTTTGTAATGGATGATTGAATGAACGCTGTATCATCCATTTCATCCGACGCAACATATATTTTTTTTCCTTTTTTTTTTCCCTTTTTTCAAATACTTTTGGCCACATTGTGTATTTTCATCTTCTCCATAGTGTCTGGATTTATTGATATTCGAATTAAAGCTGTTAAGGAAACTCTAACATGTATTAGATCTCAATCATCTCTTAATCTCTAAATGTAATTTAACCAAAAATATTAAATTGCTCTGTAGATTATTCAACATTCTCAAACATTTTACATTTACATTAATGGCATTTAGTAGATGCCCTCATATAGCGCGTCATACAGATTGTCTCTGGTATAACCTTACAAATAGATATGTAATTTTTATTAACTATATTTTTAAAGCATGTTATAATATCCTAAACCAGCTGTATCAAATTATGACTCAAAGAGACACTGCACTTCACCTGATTAAGACACTCAGGTCACATGAATGTATGCACCTATTTTATGCGTATGTCTAACAAGCAGCAGTGCTTAAGTCACGTCACTGTGTCTAGGGCATGTAATCTGCTGCTGGTGTCATTTTACTTACTTATGTCTTGTTCAGGTTGTTGCTCTGCCTTGCTAATCCTCATTTTGTTATCTCAGATCCTCATTTTTGGCTCTGTCTTTGTGTTTCATGTTTTGTTAGTCAATAGACAAACCAGCACTTGTCACTGCCTCCTCTATAATTCCACGATATTAACTGTTTTAGACCTTAATGTTAAAAGTGTTTGCTTATAAAAGCATTTTTTTTATCTTATGGTATTTCTTCATTTCTAGCATGTGAATTTTTAAAGTAATTGTTATTAAAGTACACACTATATTGGAAATATATTGAGATACCAGCCATATTTGGTTCTACCCCAAACTGTTTCCACAAAATTGAAGGCACAAATTTTCCACACATAATCCACATATTTTTGGATGCAGTAGCATTAAAGATTTCCTTCATTTAGACAAGGAGACCCAAACCTGTTCCAGTATGACAATGCCCCTGTACACAAAGCCAGCTCCATGAAGATATGGTCTACATGGGCTGGAGTGGAAAATCTTGAGAGAGCTCTGACCTCAACCCTACTGAACACATTTGGGATGAATTGAAATCCTGACTGCACCCCAGGCCTCCTCACTATATAACAGAACTGGATCACAAATCCTCACAAGCACACTCAAAAATCTAGTGCAACATCTTTCCAAAACAGTGGAGGTTATTATAACAGCAAATGGAGATTAAATCTTATGGTCAGGTGTCCACACTCTTTTGTCCAGTTAGTGTAATATATAAGTAATTAAAAATAACAAAAATTATTTGAATTTAAAGTAATGAAAAATCAATTAATAATTAATTATATATTTCATTTAAAACAATTTATGTATGGAAGTGTCAAAAGATTGACTTTTGCTCTGAAACCATTAAGATGTTCCTTAATGTGAAGCTAAGAAATTTGTCTTATCGCACTACCAAGACCTCTCCTTTAACTGCATGCATTACATAACAGAGAGAATGAAAAAGCATTTTCAAGTTATTTTGTTGCTCCTGGCATTCTCTCGAGATTAGATTCTGCAGCCTATGGGTAAATGTACGGTTATGTGTGCTGTAAAGCCAAGCACCTCATTCTCAGTCTCATTTACAGAGTTTGCCAATAGACCTGTCTGGAGGAATCTGTCAGAGTTGTACTGCAAGCCCTGTGGCTGATAAAGCTGGATAAAGTCTAGCACGAAATATACAGTAATTCTATCTGCTATAAAGCAGACAGACAGTCTAGAAGAACTGCTAGATGACATTCCGGCATTCCATAAGATTGATTCGCCTCCATTTACATCAAGAGACGTGTTGATGAATTTCCACTAGGTTTTGCATTTGAACATTTGATATTTCATGAAATAAATCAACTCAACAATTTATTTTGCAAATGAAATGCAAAATAAAAACAAAACCAACATGCATTTTATTCCCATATTTGTACTTTCATAGCTTATGTATTATACATACAGCTTACAAAAATTACAAAAAACAATTTTTTTTATAATTTATTAATATATGTAATATAATATATAGTATATATTATATTGCATTAAATATTTAATATGATAGTAAATTAATTCTTTTTGCATTTAATTTATTATATGTGGGAACTACAAAATATTCATAACAAAATATTACTCAAGCATTTGTTCTTGGGTTCTTTGTGTTGTCCTGCTCAAGAGGGTCACACCCTCATTCACTCATTTATTCCCACCAAGAGGCAATTTGTAGAAATTGAGCTATCAGCATGTTTTCAGAGGTGGGAGGAAATCTGAGAACATAGAGGAAATCCATGTGAACATGTGAAGAATGTTAAAAAAAAGTTCCCCACAGACAGTAATCTGAGATCAAGATGGAACCTAGTGGCCTTTTAGCTGTTTAGCAACTATACTGAACCTACTACACCAACATGCCACCCATTATCAAATATATAGGGTAACAATCTGCTTTGACCTTACTGCATTTAGACATTTAATGGTCTATTATTTGAAAACCATATAATGAACAAAAATAACTTTATAACTTTAAGCTTTTGACCTATACAGTATATAATCCATATATAATTTTAAACAGTGAGCCATAACTGACTGTAAGCACACTGAGCTCTGGACCTCTGCAGTTTCAGAAGGTTTTTGTTTTTAAGCTATCATGTGTCTCTAGTTATTAAGTTCAATATGGAAACAGCTATGTCATGACCACATAGTGGTAAAATGTAGCCTAGTATGCGGAAAAACCTTCGTTCCATGACTACCCAATCAGCAATGATGACTCTTTCTCAACTGGCACTCCCATACTCTCCCCAACACTCCCAGGTTTTCCACAGACTTACAGTGCTTTCACACCTATTACCTAGTCCGGGGAAAACACGCCAGGATTCGATTCACATGGACCAAATGCTGCATGTGTGAAAGCACCCTTAATCGCCCACAGTGTTTTGCTCGCTAGAGATCTTAGGTTATAAGGAAATTTTTAGTATTTCATTTCCAGACAGCTCCAGAAAATTCTGAATATAGAAATCAGAGATGATGTACTCAAAAATACACACCCAAAAAAACCTAAATAGACAAAGCAAGTATTTGACCATGTTGGCAAACAAAACCATGGATATCAGTAGTATAAAAGAGTCACAGGAGGTTGAAACCACAGAAATATGTGGTCTTCCATAGTTGGATATCACTCACATTTTGATCCTGAATATGGTCCTGATAGTAAATAATTTATAGACAAATTAAAAAAACGAGCAAGCATCTATTCATATCTGAGTATTATATTCACACACAACTTTCACTACTTATGCAATGTATACTATTTTTTTTATATTCTTCGTAAACTTTAGAGATTGTTGTGTGTTAAATTCCCAGGAGGTCAACAGTTTATGACATTTTCATACCAGTCCATCTAACAACCATGCCACAAAGTCACAGAGATGTACAGGTGTTTTCAATAAAGTTCATGGTAGTGTGCATATTGAGAGTATGTAAAGTGTTTGCACAAATGTTCAAAAACACCTGACCTTAAAATTTGTATGCACTTTTTGAACATCCCATTCCACATTGTTGCTATAATAAACTCTTTTATAAAATGAACAAATAAACAGTTTGCGGAAAAAACTCATATTGTTGGAAAAGTCAGATGTCCCAATGCTTTCCTCCATATATCGTACATACGGTTCTACATTAAAAAGATGTGCATACAAGACAATGTAATCAAGTATTTGTACAAAAAAAAAACATCCGATGCAAAAATGTCAAATGGCAGTGATTATGGGACAAACCCTGAATCATAATTCTGAGTAAAAAGGCATTGTAGAAACAAGTAGCCATGGATACTGCTGGCCACAAGCGTTCTTGGGTGCGCACACTCACACCCACACACACCACCTACATGCACAAAGCCATTTATAGGCACCGTACACAAGGTATGTTCATGAGATTTACAGCTGAAGCTAATCTAATGTGGTTGCTTGGTTTCAAAATGACATATCTGATCTCACATCTCAAATTTTTAAAGAGAAACAACCAAGAGATTCTCAAATCCTAAAACAAGGGAATTAATACGGTAGCTTATACTCCTCTTGTGACTGATCAGGTTCATCTTTTTTCCTTTGTGTGTATACACTGTACGTATGAGATCATCGGCTAAATCAGAGTATCATGCAACGGCACGAATAATAAGATATTCACAGAATATAGTATATGTAGCAGAAAACCTCTTTACAGGATGATTTATTTTTGGCTTTTCATTTATCACATATACTATATAGACTATGGACATTTTTCCGGAATATATATTCCAATATGTATCTTAACCACAAGTAGTTTTAACCAAACATGAAAAATTAGAAGGTTCCAACTGTGTTGCAGAAACATTGTGGACGAGTTTAAATGCTGGTATCTGATTACAAAATAAATTCATTAGGCTTATGTCCATTTCTCTACAGCATGTAGCTATCGAGCACTTGACAGTGACTGTTTCAGAAAATCTTTTGGCAAACTGATTGTTTTTACCTCTGCCGTTCTTAAACTGGCAATCTTCGCAAGAACATACTATATTCGAGATCAAATTAAAAGCATATTTTTTTTGTCTTTTGTCATCAATTCTGCTTCAGTAGCCATTTTATCCTGGAACCAGAGACTATACTGGGAACACTGGGCACAAGATAGGAGAATTTTCTCCCAGATGGGATGCCAGGTAATCATATCAAGCCTAGGGGCAATTTAACCTAGCCAAATGCCCCTTCTAGCATTTTGTTTTCTTTAATTTGAGATATAAACGCATGTTATAGGCTTTTTTTTTTTTTTTTGCAATAGCTTAAATGAGGAAAAAAATACAATATTATGGTTGAAATCAGGTCTACAACACTGAGGAGGTTTCCCAGACCACCACGCATATAGTATGTCACAATCTATGATAAAAAAAAAAAAAAAGGAGTTACTCTTCACTTTGAGTTGATAGTCTGGATAGGCAAATATCCTACAGCGTTTGCATACTGAGGTGTTAATGGCAAGAGTTTGGAAGTGTGGAATCAGTACACTGTAAAGGTGGCACCTCGGAATTTTGTTAGTCGAGGTGTTAATTTTGTCAAACCCTAAAAATGTGCACACTTACACCCATGGAGGGCAGGTGCTGAGCGGCAAGGTTTGTAAGACAAATAGAGCCTCTCTTGGGTTCGAGGTGCGAGATTTCGTAGCACGCGCACACGCAAGCCATATGGATGCATCTGTCAAAACTGTGAACTCATTTAAATTCCAAACAACTAGTCTGGCTTCCAAAATATGAGACATGAAAGCAAAAAAAGTTTATTCTGCAGAATTAGATATGAAGGAGCTAGAAGGATTGGGGTTTCAGGAGAACAAGAACATCAACATCTGATGCATACCACTTTTTTTTCCCAGTGACAAGTCAAAAGAAACAAACCATGATAAATGCTCTCTGTAAATGTGGGCGCAACATTGCGTGTTTATATTATGTAAACCCATTTGCTGCGTCCTAAGTGCTATCGCATTTGCAAGTGCTGGTGTTTATAGAAGGACCACGTGTCAAATATGTCTCTCTTATTAACTCACAACAGCAGCGAGAGGTCCAGTGATTTTTTTGTTTGTTTTTTTTTTGCTTATGAGAATTACAAGTGATTTCATATTAGATGGAAGGGTTTAAAAAAAAAAAAAACATTTTGAAACGATTTTTTGCTTTCCAGGTTAGTTTAAAGAGCATTTGATGCACCAGTTTTTATTTATTTATTTATTTTACATTGATTTACTCTGCTTTTTAGACTCCTCCTTGTTTGCTTTGCTTTCACTGTGAAATATCAAATGCTGCCTAAAAGATTCAATCTTGTTAGCTCTTTTGCCCTTAATTGACACAATTACCCGAAAGAGTTACCTTTTTATATCCTTGGGGTCTGCAAAAAAGTGGTAGGGGCAGCTGCTCATTGTTCACCTTCCTTGAATTCCCCAACCCCCTACCAAAATATGAACACAAATTGGGTTTCAGGACACAACTCTGACACTTGACAAAAGTAACCTTTCATAGAGAGTGGTATACAATATAACCGAGACCCTCTGTGGTACGATAAATTGAAGACTTTTTTTTATTGAGCCTTTTTGCTTTGTCACCCTGGATTTCAAAAGAAAAAAAAAAAGACAAAAATTTAAAGGGCAGAAATGATATTTTAATAGTGGATGTGTTGTACTCTGGATCAAAGAGCTCATTATTCCAACTCTATAATTTTAAGGATATTGACGAAAGGGCTTTTAGTTAAGGCTTTGCAGAGTTTCAAATATTTTGGTACATTCTGTGACATCCTTTTGTATCACAATGTGTTTATTTCTTGACCAAAACTGTAACTGGAAGTCTTTGGTCTTATATACAATTTTTTAATGGACAATATGCATTAAAAATAGGCAGCTTTATATAAATATGTATGTAGATTTAGATACTATGAGACCATATTTTAAAATTATAAATCGTTTTAGTATAGAGGTGTAGAAGAGTAAAGGCAAACGCAACATTTTTTTGATAGATAAGCATATTGGCATGAGCCCAGGGCAGGCTTTATTGCCACAGGAGCAGTTCTTAGGTACAAATCTACAAGATCTAGGTGAGAGCATCCAGTAATGCAAGGGTGAGTTATGGTACAATCAACTGTTTATGGCAATCGAACATTTTAAGAGTATCTATGTGGGACCATCTACAGCCACAAGGACAAAAAGCTCCAAGCAGTAGAAGAGCATAGGAATACCTGTAAACAGTGTCACACGTATTATATGTACATGTATGTGTGTACAGCTGCTAAAATATGCTTTTCTGGCTTTTTTTTTTAGCCCTGATACTAATATACCAAATGCTCCCTTAGAGAATTTCAATCAAGTCTAGCTTCCTAAAATGTGGTGGGCTACTAATAGGGGTGTGATTTCTATATAGCTCCACAATCTAGAAATAAAACCACACATCTTCACTCTTTTATTTCAAACCCAATGTGTATAATTGTAGAAATGTAATAAGTTTTATACTAAGCTTTATGTCTACAGTATATACATTTGAAGTCATAAGCATAATTTACACACTTCTTGTAGATTTGTTAATTATTTTGTTTTCTGAAAACCATGTAGCTTTAATTTAAAAGGTCCTTCAGTTTTCCAAATAAAGTCCAAGAAAGGATTCCAGGAACTCAGGAACATCGCAAAACATAAAAAGATTGCTTCATAATCCAGTTAACAACACGCAGTATTAGGATCGAAGTGCATACAAACTTAAACTGGGTTTAAAGCAAACTTTGGGTTGCTTGTTGCCTCATCCAGATTGCTGTTTTAGCTTTTTAAAAATTACTGTATTAAAATTGCAAAAGGAGCCTCATTTAATTGCTTCCCCTTCCTCTTCCCTTGGCTGTCTGCCCTTGCCTGGTGTGCTGGGACCCCTGAAGTTGCTGGGAAAGCAAAAACATAAAAAAGATAAAACACTCCTGCATCTACACACCCTTCAAATCTTCAGGGGCTTTTTATAGTTCTTGATTTTGTTGAAATAGTGGTGGAACTATCAAACCGAAGGTCATGAGTATCATGAAGTGTTTTGATGTCGGCCGATTTGTCCCGTGACCTGCCTGTTAAAGAAAGACAGCAGACATCTTCAATAAGAACATTTTTCCACACTGGCAAATTTACTAAAAAAGAAAATTACCTCTGTTAAATGAACCCTGACAGAATAGATGTGAACCAACAGTTAAAATATAATTAGATCAACTTTCCAGGTATTTGTTTAACAAGAGTGCTTGGTGGAGAATGAACCTGTAGGCTATATTTAGCACTGGCTAAACTGGCAAAAAAATATTTGATGTCACTCTCTGTGCTAATAAATGTCGGTTTGTGTAATGCAATTCGTCACCTGCTATAATACGAGAAGTTGAGGGAAGGATAAAGACCTGAGTGTCTTATTGGCTGCTTTGCAATGTTCTTTGAGTTGTCACCTGTTAGTGCTGCCACAACACAACTTGTATCAAATGTAAATATTCCTATTCCCTTTTTTTCCAGGGCTTGAATCTGTAAGAGACTAAAAATATATTGTACCCTGTCCTATGACACATGTCTTGCAAGATTTTACTTGTCTAGTGAGCCTACATAGGGTCCATTTTAAACACTGTCAGTACAGAATGAATGTAATAAAAATAACCACTAAAAAAGGAAAAAGGTATATATTTTGAGTCAGCGATGCTTAGAAATGCCTGCCTACCTCATAGTGAATCTCAAAGTTTGAGTGCAGTTCAGATGGCACCTTCCTAACTCTATGGTATAACAGAATATCAGGAGGCATTTCCCTTAGAATGCAGTATTTCAGGATCTGAATATTTATGAATTATTTATACAACTTTTTAAACAGTGCACAACATCAACTAAACTGAACTGGATAGGAAATAAAAATATTGTTACTTTAAAAGCTTTTTAGGGACTGCAAGGGATGAATTTTAAATTTTGCATGTTTCTAACAAGTTAAGAATGCTGAGGATGGAGCCACCAGGAAGGAGGAAAAGAGGAAGACCAAGGAGGAGGTTTATGGATGTGGTGAAGGAAGACATGCAGGTAGTTGGGGTGTAAGAGGCAGATGTAGAGGACAGAGGGGTATGGAGACGGATGATCCGCTGTGGCGACCCCTAATGGGAGAAGCAGAAAGAAGAAGAAGAAGCATGTTTCTAACAAGTTTTGGTTTGATCATAGAGACCAGTCAACCCCCTTCAGCATGCTTGACTGATTATGACCAATCATTTCCCGTATATACCACAAACCATACATTCTGAAAATCAACAGAATTTTTTCAAAGAAATCTCCTTTAATAAAAAACATCCCTCTGAAGCTACCAGTGGTGGACGAAGTACACAAAGCAGGTACTTGACTAAAAGTAGTGATACACACAGTAAAAGATTATCCCAGTAAAAGTGCTCCCTTTAAACTTTCACTTGAGTAAAAGTACAAAAGTATTAGCCTTCAAATATACTTAAGTATCTAAGTACTATGATTTATTATGTCTATAATGTCTTATCATTTTTATCACAAAACTGTTGCTTAATCCACTTGGTTTTATTAGACAAACAATGATGATATCTAATAAATGATCATTCTTTTCAATGATTTAAAAAAAAATCAGACTTTAAAAAAATCACGCAAACAAGGCCACGGGTGTTGTGGCAAGTAAGAGTCGGGAGTTTCTTCCATCATTTATTACTCTCAAAATGTTCTTCTTGCTGTTGCACTGACGCTGAACTGTATGTTCGTGCTAGACACCACCAACTGGCAATGGTGGTTCTCGCTTGAATGATGCCCTGGGTGAACAATGCCATGACCCAACGTCTTCCCCATTGATTAGTTTCAGCGTTGAAAAGCTCGTCTCTGCTTTAGCTAAATTTGGATACATTTCTGAGAGCCCCTTTTCGTGTATAAATATCACCCTAAATGCATTTATTCCACAATTAAATACACAGGTCATTGCGCCCATGTCGTCTATGCCTAAATCCGCTCTACCCTGATTGGCAGCTTGCTGTGTGATTGACCAGTTTTTATCCACTTATAAATAAAAAGGAACGACTGATTTCATGAAATGTACGTTAGCAAAAAGTACAATATTTGACTTTGAAATGTAGTGAAGTTAAATAAAAAGTCTCCCCAAATATAAATTGTTAAGTACAGATACGCAAAAAACTCCTTAAGTACTGTAACGAATTACTGTCCATCACTGAAAGCTACTTTCGCATGAGCAGCGATTTTATAGTGGCTAGTAGACATTCTTTCTATGGGTTGCCAAAGTCATCACTGGCTGGCGTTTTACTATTGACAGCAGATTAGTAGACAGATCATGTACTCTCTACTGTCTTTACTCTCAGTGGAAGTCACTGCACATTTTCAAAAAGTTGAACTATGGACACGCCCACATCTCATAAGCAACATGCTCATGTTGCTGGAATTCACCAGCTCTCACTGAATATGTACGGTCACTGGTTGCGTTGTCGCTGTGAGCCACAGTATGCGTGAGCGTAGCTTAAGATACTCATTTGCCAGATATCTCAAGAATAAGCAGTTAAATATTTGTAGAATGTATATGGAATGCAGAAGATGAACGGACTAGATATTGGAATTGTCTTCAAACAGGGTCAAGGACAAAGCAAGGTAAAATGTCTGAAATAGTTTTTCTTCATTTGCTTCCTTCCAGTGCGAGGTAAAATTTTAAGGGGATTTCAGGCATACACATTAGTAACAAAATGGACTAGGCGGTGGAGATATCCCTGCTGACAACGCTGGAGTCGAGTTAGAATTGTTTGGGTTTAAATTCCTTTTGAAAAGTGCAACGGCAAGTATGATGAGAGCTACAGTAAAACGATGAGGCGAAATACCTGCATGATCAGCTCATGTGAATTTTTTGTCACTATCCCGCACGTTTCACAATAATGCTTACATCATGTTTGGCATTTGAATCAATTCAACCTTAAAAAATGCTATTGTAAAGTCAAATGTCAGCATGGTCAGCATAGCCTGTGAATTTTGCTCTGACAGTTCCTCAAACTCAGCTACATCATACCAGTTCATATTTGGTCTCTGACTGGTTTTATCCCCGATCCTGCTCACACGGTTATCGTAATTGTTTGTATCCATCATCAAACAGACATACGGTTGCTGTCTGTATATTTTCAGACATACCTAGTTAAATATTTGAGTACCAATTAATGCAAACAAAATGCGGACGCATTTAAGCCACAGCCCAGGCAGGTATAACTAATACTTATTAAGGGGAAGCTGTACATTTACGCTACTGAACATTGTCTTTCTTGGTTTCACATGCATTAAGTCATGACCAATCACAAAATTCTCCAACACACACAGGTGTTTTTCTTGGATCCTCTGATATCTATTATCCTTACCTGTATTTGTATCTGTTCATTCAGAATAATCGATTGTTATTCTGTTACATCCTTAAGAAAAAATATTTATACAATTGTTGATGGGCAATTTCAATCATCAATCCACCTACTAGCAGATGCTAGGAGACCATGCACAGAGAGTAACCCGAGATCAGGAACCAACTGGGAACCCTAAAGGCTCAGTGGTTGATGTATCAGCCTTTGAATCTGAATGTTGTGAGCTCAAATCCCAGCACTACCAATTTTCCACTGTTGGGTCCTTGAGCAAGGCCCCAGTGGTCTAAAGGGGATAATTGTAAGTTGCACTGTGCCAGTGTTCATAAATGTAATGCCAATGAGCAACAGTGACTGTAAAAGCATCTTTAGAGTTTACTTCAAAAATGGCCAGAGTGCACTCCAATTACAGGGCATCCCACTAAAAACCAGTACATTTTCATTAAGGGATATTTGATCAAAACGTTTGATATTTCAACAACTTCTACACCAAATACCTGGGGTGTGAATCCGATGTAGCTATTTTTCCCTACTGTCATCAAAACCTAGAGACGACTCTGTAATTCTACTTTAATGAATGCATCAATAGTTTATTTGTGTCGCGTTTTTGTAACTCCTTTTTTGGTTCGACCTGTTTTCTCTCCTAACTCCAATCCCCACCACCTTAAAACTGACTCTAGATCAGTATTGGTGCGCGTGCAGAAGCATTTCACATGGTGCAAATCTCTGATCCTGGACCAGTTGTGGTTAATAAGCAGGGCCCGATTTCCCAAGCTAGTCCCTCCCTCTCTTCTCTTTTCTTTCTCTCGAATCACTCAGTTTTCAATTGAACACGCTGAATCGAAAGAGAGAGAGAGAGAGAGAAGCAGGGTGAGCTTCTGTTTTTTTTTCTGCTCCATACTTTTTGTACCTTTGGTCGAGGGACAGCACAAGGCAAAGCGAATTATTTTGCCAGGAGAGAAGTCGTAACTGTTGCGTTCAGTGCTGAGCGATAGCCTGCTTTACATTTCCTTTTTTTTTTGGCTTGAATTATAATAGAAGTAGAACAGCGTCTATTGCTTTCGATCGCTTTGCGTGTGTGTGTGAACACTAATGTAAGACGATTCGTTTTTTTTTTTTCGTGCATGCGTGTGTGTGTGTGTCCCCCCAAAATCGTGAGTAGTGGCGGTCGAGCTGTGTGTGTGTGTGTATATGTGTAAACGCCCAGCTTGTTGACCGGTGGGCTGAAGTTTAGTTTGCAGCGCACGCGCCGACCGACTGCCACAGTGCTGCATTGAAAGCGCGTGCTGCGCGTCGTAACGTTACACTAAGACACTCGTTTCTTTCTTTGCTTTGCTTCTCTAGAAAAAAGAGAAACACGTTTACTTCTCGCAAAGGCTGCTTTTAGAGGAAAAAAGGACTGGCTCTATCACCGAGCATACAGAAGGGGCACGTTTCCTATCTCGTTCAGACTCCAGGGCGAGGAAAAGACTGCGATTTTGAACGGGATTTTACTAAAGTCCGAGTCACTTTCATGCACTGAGAAGAAGCAAAGGAAGAGGTGGTGGAAGAGGAGGAGGAGGAAGGTCAATCCCAGGGGTGTGTGCTTTATTCCGCGTTTTTTCCCTAACGAAACATACACAGAGAAAAGGTTAGTACATTTTCCTTGTTTTTTTTTTTTTTTCGTGTCTACAGGTGTGAGCAGTTTCAGTGCGCGTGCGTGTCATGTTGCATCTCGTGCACTGTTTTCATGCATTTGTGTTTTTTATTATTACGATCCACTTTGTTTTCTAAACAATATGCAAAACAAACAACCATATCTGGTGCTTTGCTGAGTGTTGAGCTTATGTGAACTATTTGTTAGGGATTTTTTTAAACAGTATGTTCTTGTCTTCTCCAGAAGATTGGATGCGGAAGTAGCCGAACCACGAAGCTTCCATAACATCTCAGACCTTGTCTGAATGATCGCGCGCGCTAATACACACACACACACACACACACACACACACACACACACACATGCAGAACCTCGCACTGTCGATTTCGGATAAACGCGTTGTTTCACGCGAACGCCGCAGCGCCCGGTTGAATCGCGAACGGCGCGCGCGACCCGAAGCGTTTGGCGGAGAGCAGCCCGTCTACAGTGCGCGTGCACGCGAAATCGCTGTGATCAGCCAGCCGGTCGCTTTTAATAAAGCAAGCGACTCCGAGGCAAAAGGCTGGGGTTTAACACGCAGGGACGATCTGAGGGGAATTTTTCCTCCCCTTTTTTTTTTTCCTTTTCTTTTCTTTTCTTTTTTTCTCTCCTCCCTTCAGGGCTAAAAGGCTCACTTAATTAATCAGGGCGAGCAGTCGGCGGCGCTCGAGCTATGTGACGTCATGGCGCAAGTGCGCTGAAGGGGGGAAACCCTGCGGTTTGTTCTTCGAATTGGAAGAGACCTAGACTGAACCCCCCCCCCCCCCCTTCTTAGAGTGCCTCCTCACAGGACTCTACCTTGTGTGCACCATCTTCATTACTTCATAGCGACGCAGTCCACTTCATGTATTGGCCCATGATGAAGGTTCTTAGTGAAATAACCTTATCTTGCTGGTATAATCTCTACCCATATTGTGAGCTCTGTCTATGACTGGGGCTTTGTACATTTACCCTGACTTAGTGGTTTGCGCATCTGCCTCGTACCTCCAGGGTTGGGATCCTGAAGGTTGTTCTCTCTGAGCTTCATGGTTTTTCCCTTGTGTTCTGCAGTACCCCAGGACCAAAAACATATCTTCTAGCGTTTCCCACATTGTCCGTAGTGTGTGTATGTATAATGAGTCGGCACTTCGATGAGGATGTCCCACGATAGGCTTCAGGTTCCCTGTGTAGGAAAAACGGCATAGAATGTGTCGATCAGACTTGTGATTGACTATTTAATTAAGCGTGTATATATATATATATATATATATATGTGTATATATGTATATGTATATATATATATATATTATGTATGTATGTGGTATATGGTATATTCATATGTTGGGAATTGCCCATGATGAAGGTTCTTAGTTAAATAACCCAATTCCAGTTGGTAGTATAAACTCTATTCTTACTGTGAGCTCTGTCTATGGCTGGGATTTTGTACGTTTCGGGGTCCTGGAGATTGTTTGCCAGTACTCCAGTCCAAAAACCCATCTTCTAGTGTTGCCGGCTTTTCCAAATTGCCTGTTTGTGTGTGCGAGTGTAATGAGTTGGCATCCTGTCTAGGATGTCCCATGATAGCCTTCGGGTTCCAAGTGTAGGATGAGTGGAATAAAAAAAATTAAATTAAATATTTCTTGAGGCATTCTCAAAATCTCTGATTCATTTCTCTCTTAAGACTTGAGTGTTTATTTCAAGTGTGTATGTATGAAGTATTCTGTGTATGTGGATTAATGTGTATGGAGTATTTATGTACTGGGAATCGCCCATGATGAAGGTTTTTAGTGAAATAACTATATCCCAGTTTGTAGTATAAACTCTGCCCATACTGTGAGCTTTGCCTGTGTCTAGAATTTTGTCCATTTTAGTGGTTTAGAGCTTCGCACATTTTCCCTGAACCTCCAGGGTTGGGGGTTTAAATCCCATCTTTGCCTTGTGTGCGTGGCTTTTACATGTTCTCCCTGTTTGAGGAGCAGCTTCAGGGATTTTTGCCTGGGTACTCTAGTCTGTGTGTGTGTGTGTGTGTGTGTGTGTGTGTGTGTGTGTGTGTGAGATGAGTTGGCACTCCTTGCAGGATGTCCCATGATGGGCTCCAGGGTCCCTGTGTAGGGGAAGCGGCATAGGTAATGAAAGGAAGGATGGTTTTAAATTTTAATTGTTTGCCATTGATTCATACCTAGATCAGACTTCTGATTGATTATTTAGTTATTTGTTGTATACTGCATGGCTAGAAAGGGCATGGACACCTGCCCGTAACAAGCATATGTTTCATGTCTTTTATTTTCCCCTACATTGGAATTAACTGGCTCATAAATTACACCAGTGAAGACGTGGTTGAATTAAATGACCAGGGTTGTTCAGTGCTGGGTCAGACCCAGCCTGGGTTTCTCATTCAGTAGGAGTAAGACGTATACTGTCAAGTAGTGTTATGTTTAGAAGTCTACTAGGGCTGTAGCTATCAATGATTTTAGTTATCCAGTATTCTACAGATTATTTCTAACAATTAATCAAGTAATTGCATAAGGAGCACATTTTCTTTATTAAAGAGCAATACTAAATATACAAGAGAAAATAAGACAGGTCTTTTAAAATAATTTGTTTCTTTTTTAGTATAATTTACATTTTATTGCTGAAATTGCATACAAGAATATCTCTGTAAATGAAACCCATTGGGTGCATTTAATTGCCATATTACATAATGTAAATACAAATATAAAAATAAATTTGATTGCTTTTTTTTCCAAATTTTTTTTAAAAGACTAGTCATTACGCACTGATACTGTCTGTGTTTTAGTTTGAAATGATCCCAGATTTAGGGAAGCTTTCCATCGTTTTCTTTAGCCTGAATCTTTTGGAAGCCTGTTTCTGCCACATTAAAAAAAGTTTGCCTAAATCTGACTTTTTATCCTCTCAATTCCTATTTCTCGTAAACATCCAACATTTCTGGTGCATCCATTGGTAAACATGATGTCTCCTCCAGAGCTGATTGTTAGACAGAGTTCTCAACAGGGATCAGAGGCTTAGTTTGATACCATGCGATTCTATTGATTGTAACCTTTTTAAATTAATGTTTTCTGGCCTTGCAGAGGGGGTGACTGTCGGATTGGCAAAAAAGTGGGAATTGCGAGAGAAAAAATTTAAATTGCGAGAGAAAGAAAAACTCGGAATTGACAAAAAAAAAAAAAACACCAACAACTCGGAATTGTGAGAAATAAAAACTCAGAATTGCAAGAAATGAAGTCGGAATTAGGCAAAC
Source organism: Silurus glanis (assembly GCA_014706435.1). Taxonomy (NCBI): domain Eukaryota; kingdom Metazoa; phylum Chordata; class Actinopteri; order Siluriformes; family Siluridae; genus Silurus; species Silurus glanis. Next base: position 1,408,595 of record JAAIIK010000026.1, read on the forward strand.
TTTTTTTTTTTTTTTTTTTTTATGTGGCGGAAACGGACTTCCAAATGAATCTTCTCCTCGACCCTCGTTGTTTTTCCCCCCATATCTCCATTTTTTTTTTTTATTCTGCAGCATCTTCTGTGTTTACCTGTCAAAAAGCACTCCAGAGTTTAGCAGCTGGTGCATCAGTAATAATTGTCCGTGTGGAAACACAATGCTCAGTGTTTGGTTAATTGGACTAATAAATTTTTTTTATTTTTTTTGCATTCTAATTACTTGAGTTACTCAAGGAATAATTTTTAGCCCTAAAGTCTACTGTTGCCTCCTGGAAATGACCCTGTGACTCTTCAGCACCATCTGCGCTGTTGGTCGACCTTGCCATGTTAGTTATGTATGGCATAACTCCAAAGCACACAGCATTTCATCATCTAGGATATCATCCTTGTTAAATTCGACAGGCTTGGGTGAAGGCAGCCGTATGAAATCCTTTTTTCAACTGTAGAGGTGTTTTTTTTTCTTCCTTTTTTCTTTCTCACATTTAGCTTGTTCACCAAATGACTGTTTGGTTCAATTCAGCAGGTGGTATAGGGGATTCTAAACGGTTTTCGCTTGTGTAACAGTCTGTTAAGCACTGTTTAAAAACAAATATGTAAACATGATCATATCACAGTTCTAGTGCCATTTTACTGGGACTTTAAGGTAGCAGGGAATGTCATGAAATAAGTTGAACATTACATTTTCAGTATAGAATTTATAATATTGATAAATAAAAATAAAATATTTGAGGAAATTTTTGGAACCAAGGGGGGAAAAAAAATCACAAATCTAGTAATAATAATTGTTTATTTTTAGTAAGTGTGGTTTATAAAGGGAACCAACATGTTTTCAGTCACACGTATCATCTTGCTGTAATTATAACATTTCAACATGTAGCCAACGGATAAACTGATCTGATTTCTCTTTCAAATTGCAAATGCTTTCTCATACTATTCGTTAGCTACTAGTGGATTTAACATCTAATAGGTTTAATTAATGTGTGTTCAGGTTTGCATGAGTAGGCCTGTCTGCTTTGTGAGTAGCCGGCTCAGAGCAGCCAGGCCGTGGATCACGTTACATTTCCTTTACCTTGTGAAACAAATCTGTTAAGTAAATGGCATGAGCTGTATGGTCCATACTAAAACAAATTGCAGGAACCCTTTTCCTGGCTCGTTGTTTATCATTACACACTCGCGGGCTTTTCTTGTGCAAGATCCTGTATTTGTTTTTTTTTTGTTTTTTTTTCCACCACCCCAGCCAAGTCTGTCATCAAATTGTACATAATTTTAGTTACTGCATTAATGCTAGTTACAGGGTATATTTTCGGTGATTTTGATTATGCCATGTATTAATTGTAATGATGGAACAATAATTGTTTCAGGAGCTGATCACAAAGAATAAATCTATCTGAATGCAGTCCAAAAGCATCATTTAGCCAGTGTCTCTCTCTCTCTCTCTCTCTCTCTCTCTCTCTCTCTCTCTCTCTCTCTCTCTCTTTTTTTATTTTTATTTATTTATTTTTAATCAAAATGCAAAAATGTATTATTTTTTTTCTTATAATGGCTATTCATTAATAATTAATTAAAGCAAATACTAATGTAAAATACCCAGAGACAGGAAGGAGATAATTTTATTTATTTTTTTATTTTTACATTTTTTTTCGGTTAAGGCAATTCTGTGGTCCAGGCAAGTGATGACCCACTCAAATCTTCCATTACAAGATGGAATTTTACATCACAAACCCTCATGCTCATCACAGGACATGTGTTGCTAAAATCGGACGTTTTCTGTTTTGAAAGCACAATAATTGGGAACTTTCGTGGCATTTTTTTTGCATGTGCAGGCATGCTCATCTGACTTCCTCTGACTAGGGGGAAAAAAAACTTGCTGTTGCAGCACACTCGTGCAATGCTGCCCAGAAAATAACTGTTTAGGGAAGCAATTATTGTTAATTCAAGAAATCAACTCTGCTCAATCAGTTTGTATATAACCAGCAAGAAAATTGATCTTGTGTATACATGCAAAATGTGTTTCATTTATTTATTTATTATTTTTTAAATATACAAAGCGTCTAAACAATTTCTCTCTTTTTGTTATACATAAATTTTTTTACTTGTTACAATTGTAAATCTGTTTACATTACAACTTTTCTTCCTGTGACTTAAAATAGGTGTTAAGCTTTTTTTATTTAAAGTAATAATACATTACCAATATTTAATCCTTTTTTTTTCCATAATTTGCAGAACTATTGCCAGGTAGCTTGCTAGTTATTGTTCTTAGCGAGCCAAGTGGTTGATTCTGATTAAGTGAAACAACCTAATGCAGGTCTTTCATTGTTGTTTATCTATTTATTTTCAGTAACTTCTTTATACTGGTCAGGGCCATGATGGAGCTAGAGACTATTCTGGAAAACTTGGTGTTGTCCGGAAATACACACAGAGTAAAGTCAGAGTATAGTCATGGAGTATGGCCAAAGGTAGGGTTTGTTATAAGCAAATGGTAAACCAATTAGCATGTCTTTCTTTTGTCCATGTTGATTTCTTAGGGGTTCATGTACTGGGGTTCCATCTAGTTTGCATTCCTGCCAAAATTGTACCTGGAATAGGCTCCAGATTTACCACAACCCTGACCATGATCAGGTGGTTGCTGAAACACAGCTATATTGGTTAATTCATGTTTACATTTATCCAGGTAAAAGTCTAGTATCCAAAATTATACTCATAGAAACATCATTCCACAATGAAAAGCACTGCATTCATAAGCAGTTTGAACAATTAAAAGGATTCAAACGAGGTGAAATTATTTGAATAACCACTGCTTTTGCAATATGGTAACACCTTGTTGGCAGGTAATGTGTCCTACTATGTAAATTCCTGATCTGTGCTTCACACGTGAACACATGAACGTGCTTCATATGTGAACACATGTCTGTGCACATGTCTGTGCACATCAAAATATCATCATCATCATGATTGTCCCGTGAGGCGACCCCTAATTGGAGAAACCGAAAGAAGAAGAAGAACAGTTGCTTACTTACCTTTACTAATCTCTGTGAAAAAATCAGTTGTTTTATATAGTGTATGTAATGTGCCTCCTACTGAATAGGAGGATTAGCATTTAGCTATAAAATCTCATGTCAAATATATTTTTTATGTTTTTTTTTGTTTAGCACAACAAGCCAAAAGCTAATTCTACATATCATGAAAGCTTTCTAATAACTATGAATGTATCAGTTAAATTTTTTTTAATTGTCAAGTCACTAATGTTAAAACGATGAACCAGTTTAGTGTTCGAAACAAGCTCTGTTTTCCCCAGTTTGAATAGTGGACACAAAAACCTATACTTGTTCACTTTAAAACCAACTAGCTAACATTATAATGTGCACCAGCTAGCTACACTGCTATGGTTGTAATTCCACATTGGAATAGTGACAAACTGTTCAGAATATTAAATATTAATCATCAATTATTTTCTAACTTGAGGTGACAAAATTAGCTTTGTTGATACAGCTCCAGACTGCTGCTAATTAGTTAGCATGATTGCAGTTGAATTCATACATGGATTTTGAGCGAGTACTTTCAAGAAAGCAAATGAGAGCATACAAAATAATTAGCTTTACTAAATACTATATAATAATGATATACTTTAATACAAAATACTATGGCATTACTGTGCCAGTGTTTGATGATCAAGTTTAGCTACGTGTATTATACGTGGCTCTAATATTATTTATTTAGAATGCTGTTAGTTGGATTTCCTCATGAGAAATTTAAGCAAAACAGAGAACACTGTGTAGTAAGCAAAATAGGGTGAGGAAATGAGAACATGCTACGAAATAAGAAATAAGACAGTAAGAAACATTCAGAATGTGTGCAGTCTTGGGGGCTAATCTTGCTAGTATACAATCTAATTTCTAACATCATGTGGCCATTCTAAGGTCTTATGACTTTCTTGTTCTGAATGGGCTGATGACAGCTCACTAGTCAGTAGGGGTGTAACGGTACACAAAATTCACAGTTCGGTTCAATTTCGGTACGGTTAAAGGGGAAAAAATGCGAGACATATTATATGTTGCGGTTAAGTCATTGTATTTATTCAATATAAACTTGGCTGACATGATAAATCCTCATCCACTGTCAATATTAGATTTCAGTATTCTCTTTCAGTTTTCTGAAGAGATTATTTTTACATGTGGCAAGTCTGTTTAGGATTTGTTTTGATTAGTTTAAATTTGGATTCGGTTTGTTTATGACAGAAAAGAATTATACTCGAATTTATGATTCCCCTCATACATATTGATGTCTTGATATGTAGTTGACCTTCATATGTAGACCAGGCGATATAACAATCACGGTATATTACAGTGTACATTGCGAACTCTGAAGCAGAGCACGGTTCGGTAAATACATCGTCAACATTTCCGTAAATATGAGCCAACTCAAAAGGGGTGATTTCCAGCAATCTGCTGATATAGCTCCTATTATTTCACATCATTAGTTTCTGGGATCGGAACGTGATTAATGCAGCGTGTCATTAAAAGAGTGGGGGGAAAAAAAATCACCCTGAACTACTGGCATATCAGTATTTCTCATTAAAGTGTGATCTTCAATTATACAAACATTTTATTTATTTATTTATTTTTTTAAACAAAATTCTCAGGTGACCTTTTTAAGTTTAAAAGCTTTTCATGTTTGCCTCATTTTACTTTGCCAAACCATTTTATATATTACACAGAAAACCACCCAAAAAAGGTTGCAAAGCTTCAGCGTTCATGCTAATAGTGCTGTCTAGACCATTGTGTTTGTAATCTCATAAGTGTGCTCTATAGCTGCATTGCATTCTGAAACTTCAAACCTGTGACTGCCATCTACATGGGGGGTTTCTCTATGATATTAAGTGTTACTGGAAAATGAGTGAAAAGAAAAGACCCTTTTGCTCATTAACTAATGAGCTGGCATCAAAATCACACATCATAATATCATATATTTTATGCACTTAATAGACACATTCATATTAAAAGTAATGTACACAATATTGATCATGCTTTCGATATTTAATATTGTTTTTTTCCTGAGAGATTCATCTTATGTTTTTAAACCAGATCTGTGGCTTCTGTTAAATCAAAACAGCCTCTTCCTTCCAGAATATGTGTTTGTGAGTGTCATACGCTATCCATAATCCGGCGGGTATGGATGGGATGCGCGTGTGTGAAGCTTAATCAAGACATTTTCATTCCTAGCGCGAACTCAAGCCGAGCACTGCATTCTATTGTCGAACATGTTAAGCTGTGTTTGCTCGGCCAGCATTTGTTCCCTCTAATTAAACGAGAGTGCTGTCCTCTGCACCCTTCCCGACCAAAGTAAATGAAATCGGGGAATTAGGAGGTTTGAGCTCTGCATAGTTCTGTGGTACTGCATCACACACACTCAATGCGACCAGACACACTTATGAGGATACACCCTATTGAGTATTGAATATTCTTTGGACATTTGGTTCCATGCATTGTAGTATAATACATGTTACATAAGACGAAATGCAAATTTGAATTGTATAGCTGCATGCATATGCAGGTCTGCCCCCAACAACAACAAAAAAATCCATCTTTCTTTGGGAAAATCCTGGAAACAAAATGTAATCTCAATCCCCCCCCCCCCCCCCCCCCAAAAAAAAAAAAAAATCCCCTCCCCCCACATGCTCATGTTGCTTTACTAGCAGGTGTGTTGCATGTGTTTCATCACCTCTGCCCTTTTGTGCCCTCCAGTTTGCCATTAGTGAGAATATTAACACCTCTGAAGTGGCCAGCAGTTGTTCCCAAGTCAAGAATGGCTGTGTAATGATTAATGAGCAGCTGATTTTCAGCTCATTCTCTTGTTTTTTTTTTCATAATAATATTAATAATAATGTGTAAGCTTGTGCTAATTGAGCCACAGAGCCCAGAGTGCAACAAATTGACAACAGCTACACTTGGATTAGGTTATATATGTAGATGCATGATGTCAATATCAAGATAAATTATTTCGTGATGCATGTTGTCGAGATATAATCACTGATAATATAGTTTTTTTTTTATTCTTTTAATTATTTAAATGAACTGGTACTGAATGGATGCTGTTCATTGGACTTTTTTTTTTAATTGAGGTTTTTTTCTTTATAAAAAAAATAAATAAATAAATAAAAAAATCATTGCATGAAAAACTCTGACGGTTTGAGTCCGTTTTGCTATTTTGCGGTCGGTTTGTTAGCTCGATTAAATATCGCGATACATTTCGTCAAGTCATCCCAGGCCCAACCTGAAGTTTTATTGTTCACTACTGTAACACATGGTGCGTTGTCACTCATGTGGAAAGGGTCGTTTGGAGGATTTTTCGAGTGCGTTTCCCACTGAGATGATGAGGCCTACCCGTGACAGACGCACAGATGCACTCGTCAGTCTGCTTTATTATTCACATGTTCCTGACGCAGCGAGCTTTGACACTCGTGCTGTTATCAGGTGCGCACGGAACAATAGGACTCCGCTCTTCTCCATTTCCATCTGCTGTGTCGGATGTAACCGTTAGTCAGAACGAAGTGTTTAATCGCCAGCAGTTTGCTCTAGTAGCCCTGACCCAATCACTGCATTTCTGAGCTCAAAAATACCAACCAAATTTCTATAGAAACCGCAATTCGCAAAAGCCTTTATTTTTCATACTTCTAGAGCTATAGCACAGAAGATTTTGCTACGTTTTTTTTAAATCAAAATTAAATATGACTGGAAGGAAGCCAGACAGCTTTTGTTTTGTTTTTTTAATTCACATTTAATTTCATCATATGGTCTGAAATGGACCTTCATTAGTTTAAATCTTAAATCTCAGAATGAAGTGTGTTTGTAAGGACGTGTGTGTGTGTGTGTGTGTGTGTGTGTGTGAGAGAGAGAGAGAGAGAGAGAGAGAGAGACTTTGTGGGTGTATATGTGGGATCCCCTTGAGCCTTGATGACACGCTTCCAAGTCGCACTTTGAATGTAATCAGAGCATAGCACATTGGAGTCTACTGAGAGGGTGGATAGAGGTGGGGTGAAAATCACCCACTCAGAGAGCTGAGAAGTACCAAACCCAGCAGTCAGTCTACACGGTGACACAGGACTGATGATGGTAATAGAAACACGCTTAAGAAAAAAAGAATAGTAATAAATGTGTTTTTGTACACTATCTGTACACAGATTTTTTTTTTATTTGATTAGTGTAGCGACACAGAAAGCGGCACTGTAAAATAGAATAGGAATATTTATTATAAAAAATTGAGTATGAACTGAAATGAGAAACTAGCACCAAATATAAAGTGAAAAATAAAAGGTTATTAAAATAGTTATATAAAAATAGGCTGCAAACAAAACAAGGACCTCTACATGTAAAGAGACCGCACTCATAGCGGGTCAAAAAAGTTTCCATCATAATAATTTCAGACTTTTCTGACTCACAGATTAGACTTTTTCATCAATTTTGTGCTTTTTTCCCCCCAAGTCATTAATGAACTTTAATCCCGATAGATCTGAAAACTGCATTTTTCTGTGTTTAACATGCTCTCTACACACTGCCATTTACAAACTCTTCAAAACGTTTATATCTCTGTAATGAGCATGTGCAACAAAAACAAACCAAGAAGCTTGTCTGTGCCATTTCCCTCTTTTTTTTTTTTTTCGTTTTGTTTTCTTTCTGTTGCATTAAAATGATGCAGTTGGGAATGAATGTGTACAAAGTTTGTGCAATGTGATCTTGAACAGCACTATCAAACTGGATAGTAGGCACACAGCTACTGTACTATAATGTCATCCACCATTTTCTTTGTGTTTAGTCGAATAGGTCATGTGTCTGTGTCACATGACTAAAAACACCTCATTGTTTTTCGAACGCCTCCATTTTCTCGGTCAACACTGCAACGTGCAAATGGTGTTTTTCATTTTTACTGGAGAAAATGTATGAAAAGTGATGCTTTTTCAAATCGATGCAACTTAACATGCACATTGCCTGAAAGACTCAGTGCAAAGTCTTAACCAGCTGATTCCAATCAGAATAATTTTTCTAAGACATTTTACACCCGTGATCTGAAAGCATAACGCACTTTTGGCAATCAGAAATTAATTAACAACTAGGTAAAGTGCTGCGACTGTTTTTCTTCTGTAATTTCACACCCGGATGTTTTGTTCCTCTTATACCACAGCAATTAAATTAAGCTTTTTTTTTGTTTGTTTTGTTAAAGAATGACACAGAATATCCTTTTTTGTGTATAGTTACATTGAATTATTATTCAGGGCTGCAACAACTATTCGATAAAATCAATAATAATAGATAATGAAATTTGTCATCGAATGCTGTTATCGATTAGGCTGCAAACACACTTTTGTCACGGAAAGCAAAAACTGTATATCCTCCGGTGAAAATGTTGTCGTTTAATGAAGTGCTATTGTGTAAACTGTTTGTTTCAACTTCGGGACAATCGCACTGGATCTGTTCTGTCATGACTCGTGAGCTTCACCTCGCTCATTAAGTAGGTATATTCAATCACTAAACAAACAAACAAACACTAAATCTAAAATCAGCAAATAGCAGCAGTAAACAATTACATATTTAGTTGCTCTTGTGGTTTTTAGCGAACGCTTATGAATTTGTGCACCAATGCTTATTTTTAGTTTTCTTTTTAAGCCCGTTAGCTTGCAATTATGTATTTGAACTGGGTGCGTTAATATAAACCTGTGGTTTGACTGTCGGTGCAGTTTTAGAAAAAGAACCATCATTTTCTGACATGCCTGAGTTTCGAAGAGACAACCTGCATAAAAGGACATGTTCTAGCCAAAGCTGCGTGAGAATTTTATTCGAGCCATCACACCAATCCGCATGCCCACGCAGCAATTACTGTTGCATAATAATCCATGCCCTTCTCCAGCTGTTGGATGTTTAAGTTCATTCGACAGGTCTAATTTCTTACATACAGGAGAAAAGGATGAAGAAATGAAAAGGCACTGTGCAAAGGTGATCCTCAACGGGAGAACCAGAGGCAGAGTGCCTTTTGCTCATCACACCGAGTCGAGCCATTTTGCTTTGAAAGGGTGGTTTAGAGAATGAGATCTGAGAAAGAGAGGAGGAATGTCGGAGGCACGAAATCTTTTACAGAGAGCTCTTCAATCCTCCGTGGAGAGCACTTGTTTAGAGAGGGCTTAGAGCTCATCATTCCCACACATGGGCAGGGAAGGCTGAGGGCTGCATGACTCGGCAACGGATGTCCCATTAAACAGGGTGTTCTCTTCTGGTTTTACACCAGTAACATTATAGCATTTTTTTTATTTATACTACAACTAGCTGAAAGTACCCGTGCTTCGCTACGGAAGGCAGAACGCTAAGCAATATGGCAATAAGCAGTAAGCACTGAGCAGGACTGGATGATCAGAGATCAGAACGTAACGTCAACAAATAACGTACTACCCCTTTGTAGTACCGATACAGGGCAAACTACTTTGAAAATAATTTTTATCGTGCATCTAACATGTAATAAGAAACAATGTAGTAAGTTTCATTAGGATCCGTACTGTTATTTCGAAGAGTTTACAATGCGTGAGAAATCGCGTTTTTCGCGAGTTAGCCGCGATCCAGGGCAAATTTTTCAAAACCTTTTCTTAGTGAGCACCTAAGACCCAAGAGGAAGGTATGTTCCAAATTTCATTGTAATCCGTGCAGTGGTTTTTGAGATTTCGTGATGAGTGAGTGAGTCAGTCAGTGGTATTTGAGCTTTATATATATATAGATTTATTGGTTGTTTATTCAGTCTGCAACTATATTTTTGAATGAAGAATTATTAAGTGTAAAAAACGGTGAGTTCATTCAACAATACAGAAAACCACTTTTCAGAGCATTATTCTAATAAATTTAAATTATAATTTTAAGGTACATTTGCACTACGCGTGCCAGTCTCTTCCGTTTTTATTGGCTCCAATATTCACATACCCTATGTGCAATCGAAAAGCTTTAGTTTATTTATTAATATTTTTTTTTTGGCAAGAGATATCACGACTGCTATATACTGTAAACCAGGTTATTTTTCCTTTAAGATGTTTTACTGTATACATTATTTATTGCTTTAGATTGTGGGGGAGTGGTGGCTCAGTGGTTAAGGTACTGGGTTACTGATCGGAAGGTCGGGGGTTCAAGCCCTGGTATAGCCAAGCTGCCACTCTTGGGCCCTTGAGCAAGGCCCTTAACCCTCTGTGCTCCAGGCGGCGCCATATCATGGCCGACCCTGTGCTCTGACCCCAGCTTCTGATCAAGCTGGGATATGCAAAGAACGAATTTCACTGTGCTGTAATGTATATGTGACAAATAAATGCTATTCTATTCTAATTCACAGAGAGCTATCAGCTTGTTAGGCCTATAACACTGACTGTACAGTTTGTTGTTTGGAGAAGGTAAATGTGTGTGTGTGTGTGTGTGTGTGTGTGTGTGTGTGTGTGTGTGTATTCATAGTTAAGTCGAACCTTGAACAACAAATTTAACATTTCAGAGTCAGCCTCTACCCTGATTGGTCTCTTGTAAAATTTGGACAGCTCCATTCATGCAATGTAAGTATAGTGGGAGTGGAGGTAGACCACTCCCAGTACACAGATGCTCAGATTTTTTTCCCCCGTTTTGAAAGGCTTGTATAGAGCCTACAGGTGCATTTTTGGATAATTTTTAAAGCTTGATGTTTACATATTGGATTTTGTGAAATATTTTAAGGTCTAAAACTAAATGTTTACAGTGTGTCTCACATGCCAGCTTAATAGCCTTTCCTTAAAAGACATTCTTTCACGTTCTCGCTCGCTCTCGAACAAACGAGCACAAAAAGAGCAAACAAGAAACCCCTCTCTTTGATTCTAAAGACCAAAGAAATGAATGTGCTAGCACACGTATGAGCAACTAATCTCGATGAAAGAGTTTGACTATTTGACAGAGCTTATGCAACACCAATTACAAATGCAAAAGGAGTAGATCCCTACGGCCATTTAATCGGTTTTGGTAGCATTTTAGTACTAGCATTATCAAACAAACACAAAATATTCCAACATGTAAAATAAACACAATTTTAATTTAATGAGATCACTTTTTTTTTTGCGCAAGGACATTTTGGGAATAATAAATGTAAAAAAAAAAAAAAAAATCAATTATCTATGTCCTGTTGGAAACATTTTCAATTGAACTTTTATGGGAGATTTTGGAGTGTCCCCTTTAACAGCACTCTCTACCACCCAATCGTAATACGTTATGTGTCATGTTCTTTCCTGTAGAATTTTTGGAAAGGTAAAGATTCACAGGTTCTAGTGATTGTAGACAATCTTTACCCTTATAGCTAGAATAATTTGGAATGTATAATTATTGTTAATGCTGATAACATATTCAAATAAGTATCAAGTTCAGACAGGTTCAAGACAGTTCCAAAATTAAAGTAAACCTGTTTTTTCTTGGCCATGAGCACAGATAGATCCTGTTTGCCTTTTGATGCGGATTTATTCTGGGATAGAATTTGTTTGTGAAAAGATAAGAAATCCCAAAGCCATGGCAGGTGGCTGTGTTAGTTTGGGACGATGGCCATCTGAGACCATGAGTCCGTGTGAAATATCGATTCACTGTGTGCATCCATAGAGACAGTCATTTCAAACAGGATGATGGAAAGGCATCTCAGAAATAAACAGGATGAGCACAAAGTGTACCAGTGGCATTGTCTATGTTCCTAATACATAAGAATTGTTGTCTTCTCTTCCTCCAGCTCGGCTGAATAACAATTGTTGCATTCATTATTGTATTTAAAATGTTAATAGAATGTTTTGTTTTTGTAGACAGTTTCACTTTAATGGGTTTGGAACAACGAGACCAGTTCTTCTAAAATGATATGAGATATATTTATTTTTGGTTTACCTTTGTTGGCAGACCACCCAATTTATTTGTTGAGTAAAGGTATAGGAAAAGATGGACTTAAAGTAAATGGCAATCAATAGTTGGTTGTGTATGACATGACCAATTTGTTGCATTAATTTTTTGTGATGTTTTTCTTTGAGTGGTTGTTTACTTGGGGCAGTTTCTTGCTTCAGTATCCTCTTCAGTAGGTTGAATGCATGCACAGTTTGGTTAAGGTCTGGTGATGGACTTGATTTATTTTGTGTGATAAAGTCCTTTGTTCGGTTGACAGACTGTTATGGCTCATTGTCTTGCTGTATGAAGTTCCTCCAAATTAAATTGAACACAATCTAAAGTGGCAGATTCTATGTACAGTGGCAGAGTTAGATAATTATTAAAGATTAGTAAACCCGTTATAGAAGCAGCAGTGCAAGCCCAAGATATGACACCTTCATTTGCTCGACGGTTGAGTTTGAATGTTTTGGATCATGAGCAGATCCTTTCTTTCTCCACAATTTACACTGGATTTTTAATTGCTTCGGTAGCTTCGATTACGACTTTTTCCCCCTAGCATCAAAATTGCTTGAATTTTTCTCCCACAGATGTCTCTCTGGCCTTTGTGTATGTTTATCCTTTTTTAACAACAAATGTGGTGTTCACATGTTTAGCAAGAGCTCAAAACACGACGACAGATTTTACTTTATGATCTTATATTCAAAAAGTATAAGACGACCAAATATTTTCAGTGTAAGCAGAACTAAAAAAATTGATATTCACATTGACTCGAAGTATATCATGACAGTTTTTTACTATCAGTATATTTTAGTGTGCACTTTTTTACAGACAAGTAAAATTGTAGTGACTGTTAGTGTAGCATATAAAGCTTGAGGATTAGTATGAAAGAACAGATTGAGTTTAATGTGCTATGGTTCAGCTGCCGATCAATTGTTATTGTTTGAAGTCTTAATCGATATAGATCTACTCAGAGTTTAACTATAAAAGGCCCTCAGAGATGGCCACAGAGTCATGTGGGACATGCACATATTGATCATCTATAGCACAATCCGCACACAAGTTAATGGGCGTGAACCAATTTCTTTGACCAGGGTTCCAAGCATCCCCATTCCCCTCTTCGCCCCAAACACCCCCCCACCCCCCCTTTTTACAAAGCAAGTTAAATGAGTTATTAAAGATGATCACAATGACCACTATGTATAGAGCTGGGTGATAAAATAATGCAAAAAAAATGCTTTTCTGATATTTTAATAAAAAAAATTACATGTATATAATAAGAATCCCAATTTTTTTAAAATGTACACCTTTTAGCTTTGTATGTTATGAAGTACTGACACTGAAGACATTCTGAAATGCTAAACAATGATATCTCTTCAGAAAAGGTCAACAATTGCTCACTTGTTCAAATTGAGTTTGTGTGGAGAATCCTCTATAAGAAACTTCTAACCAATCAGAATCGAGAATTCGACAGCTCTGGTGTTTTAAGATGTTCCAAAATACTAAAAACCTTCAATGCTGTCTCTCAGCTTGAGAGAGAACTGTTATTTTAAAACAGGATGGTAGGACATTTATGACCTCAATTTCACCCAGGCAGTTCACAGAGGAAATAAAAAGTTCAGTGACAACCATGAGGCAATGAAAGGACCCTGAAAAACGATGACAGTAAATGATCCTTGTTCTTTCAGGAAGAATCCACCTTTCCCATCCTGCATTGCTGCAGTATGATTAGGTGGTCCCAAACACTCTTGTGTTGAGCGATGCCTCGAATTAGCTCGGCTTAATCAGCCTCTTTCGCTGAGCGGAGATGCAATCTGCCTCCTCAGGCTGAGGGATGAAAGCCAGCAGGTGCCTTTGTACGTGACTAATAAAGCGATGGGATTGATTAGATGGACTAGGTGGAGTTGAGGGATTAGTCATCGTGTCCGATATTGTCGTGTAGCCATTAAAAAAAAAAAACTCGAAGAATAGAAGTAGCTTGTAATTACAGCAGATTCGGTCTTGTTTTTGATGCTTGGATCCCTTGTCGAAGAGGTACTTAAATCTACTTGTGGTACTTAAAAGAAGCGTCAGCATGGAACTTTTGGTGGATTCCTCATAGTTAATGCCTTAAGTGCACTTAAAATAAATAAATAAATAAATAAAATTAAACAAAAAAAAGGCTAGTTTGCTTTCTGTTCCTAATATCATCAGCCAAACCTAATGGACTTTTTCCTGTTTTTCTTTTTCTTTGTTCATATGGCCATTTGTGATCATCTGTACTTCGAATGTGCCAGGCAGAAGCATGTTGCTAATTTATGTGCTGGAAAAATGCCAATAGGGAAACTTTTGTTTGTAATGCCCTCATCCACTCTTTCTTTCCTTTTTTTGTTTTGTTTCCTGGGCTGCCTTGTCGATTGTGCATACTCATCCCACCATATGCTGAGGTGTCTGCATTCTGATCAATTCTCATGGATCGATGGCCGATTTGAATCAGACTTCTCTGTGGATCCTATTATGCGTCTACTCTTAAACTTTGCACTCCTGCTCGGTCCTGCCTTTTCATCTATTAGAACAGATCTGAATGGATCAGACTTTTGAACCGCGTTACCTCGGTATTACTCACGAGCAGTACAAACACGGCATGCCCTCTCCCTCAGCTGATGCGTTTTCCTTTCAGCAGGGTGTGGCTGCTTTTACACATTGTTCGAGCGGCCGTGCTCATGGAAGACATTCTCACCACAGGCCTCAGCCTTTAGAAACACTTAATGTTATTTTTGCACTCTTCCAACAGCACCATTATATTTAGCAGGTCCATGAGCTGAACAAGTTTGTTTGAACACTGGCAACAAGGTAAGGATTTTACACCTAGCGGCCCACTTGCATCTATATCAGTTCTAATTTGCAGAATTTTGTTAGTGCCTCCGAGCGCTTTCTAAAAGTAGCCACACTTGCCTGTTATTATCAAAGTGTCCGCACACTGTTTTAAGGAAGTCACACCCTTTACACTTCCTTTGACACATGTGGAAATGATCATGTCCCTTTTTTTTTTTTTTTTTTTTTTTTTAATCCCCCCCCTTCACGCTCTTAATGTTTGAGATAATAAGTCATGAACGTATAACGCGTTCGGACTAATTTTATAAGCTTGCACTTTTCCTACGAGCCGCTCCAGACAAGAGCTCCTAGTGAAGAAGAGAGCAGCCATAAGCAGGACAGCAACATGTGACCGGGGCTCCGTGCCAGAAAAACCGTGCAAGAAGGGCTCTTTGTTGGAGACTCCCTCTCGCTGCTTTTTCCACTGCTGAATTAAAGCCAGCTGCTAATGTGGTTCTGCATGCGACATAACGGCCGAGGTTAAAATTAAGCCACGATATGCACAACACTCGAGAAGAATCGTGGCATTGAATGGAGCGAGTTAACTGAGGGTCTTTTCAGAGAAAGTCTGTTAGCCTGCTTATGATTCCCAAATGCTTTACGTTCCACAACCTAAAGGGGTTATGTTTGTTCCTCGCAACATCTTGTGACACTTGTGGAAAGAAGGAAAACATCTCAGCAACAGTCACCTGAATCTTATTTAAATGTTTTCTTTTAGGTCTTTCTGAGTTTGTGGAATTGTAAATTAATTACAATAATTAAATTAATTAAATTAAGTAGAACACTGCAGCATCGCATTGCTTGTGTGACTGAAGAAACAGCTGCTTGCTTACTGTGACTTACTTGAAGTATTAATGACACCAAAGGGGCCTCTTCATGTTCATAAGAGTTTTCCTCCTTGTGTCGTCACACATGCTACTTGATCCTGTTACAGGCATGCAGATCACAGTCCCTGTCAATCAAGTGGTCAAGACATGTTCCCCCCCCTCACCCCCTTTTTTTTTTTTTTTTCTTTTTTCTTTTTGACGCATTGCTCAAAGCTTTCTTGGCACTAAAATGGTATGCTTAACATTTCCTATGAAGCCAGATTATTTTTCTTCTTTTTTTTTTTTTTTAAACACAAGTAAGGTTTGCAGGAGCACATTTCTATGCTTGTCACTAAATGTGTACTTTTTGGACATGAGGTAGTAGGTGATGATGTTACAGCTAAAATAGTGTGAATCACACGTCACGAGCTTTTCTGCTTTGCATTTTTAAAGCGCCTCAACACTATTTCTCCTAATTAGAGTTTGTGGTTTTCTGGGTATGGATAGGATTGATAAGAAATGGAGTGCCATTATGGTTGGAAGTAATATTTGAGTCTTTTGGATGCTTTTTCTTTCTCTCTCTCTGATGCCACCTGACTATTCTGCTGGTCTTGTGACATTTGGTTTGAAAAGCTACAGTTGTCTCCTAATAAGCTGTTGTATAAAAGGCAGAGCTGGTGCTCCAGCTGGCTTTCAGCTAAAAGCAGTAACCCATGGATCCTTGTATGTTTGGACTGTCTGTTTTCCTGCAAAATACCCTCAAGGAGACTGGTGATAACGGAGGATGACATTTGCGAAAGTTAGCATTGCGGTATCCGTTGATGCTCTGGGTGATGGTAATGCAGATAATTCAGCCAAAGAAAACATTTTTGGACAAAGGGATGGAAAAGACGTGAGATGAGCAGCTTGAGTCTGGCTGACGATGTAAATTTGCATAGGCTTGTCTGACTGTTGGTAGAGACTGAGGCTACTTGAATGTGAAATATGCTAATAGATTGCTAATAGATTTTAAATAGTATTTGCTAGCAGTAGTTAGTAATCAAATACTGAATATTTAAAAAAAAAAAAAAAAAAACAGCTCTATATATTATAAATACGTTATATTGACAAAAGTTTATGGATACCAGACTATTAAATTCACATGTCCTTTTTGAATAGCCAATTCCATATTAAGTCTCCAGTTGCTGTTATAATAACCGCCTCTGTACTGGGAAGATGTTCCACAATATTTTGGAGTGTGGTTGTGGAGATTCGTGGCCATTTAACCACAAGGGTGTTGGTAAAGTCAGGTACTGAGTTAGGGTATGGAGGCCTGGGGTGCAGGTCAGCGTTCTGATTCATCCCAAAGGTGTTCAGTTGGGTTTCGAGCTATATAGCAGGCCACTCATGATGTTCCATTCTGATTTATGTAAACCATATCTTCATAGAGAGTTGTGCAGAAGGGCATGGTCATGCTGAAACAGGTTTGGGTCTCATAGTTCATGTGAAGGAAAAATGATATGCTTCCACATCCAAAGACACCACAGCAGTGTGGTAACAGTTTGACAAAGATATATAACATAACCAGAGCACTATATGCTCAATAAAATGATTTGAAATTCTGCAGGTGAGTAAAGAGATCATTATTGGACATGCTTTAATACCACCTTTTGTATTTTCTCAAGCTTTTGTTGTATATGGAGCTTAATCCTTCTAAGATAATCGCCATAAGTTCACCATGTTGAAACTGTTGGGATGCTGAGTGAAGAAATGGTGTACATTTTTATGTAAAAATTTTGGTACTTTGTGTAAAAAGTATTATGATTCTTTGATACACTTAACGTGACATATTGTGAGACTGTAAAATATTGGGGCATGCTTGCGAAAAAAAAAAAAAAGTATTGAGGCGCTTTTGCTTAACCTATTGGAACACGTAGTAGAGGAGGATGCATTGTAGAAAGTACTGGAACAATTTGCGAAAAGTTTTTGAGACCCTTTTTGGGGCTGCACCTAACGGTTATTTTGATATCTATTTAATCGAATTATTTTTTTTTCCCTGATATTAATTGAATAAAAAATACATATATATATTAATAAATTCAACAATGCTTTAAAAAACTTCATTAAACTACACCATTTTCATATGACACCAGTGTTTTCTTTTCCTGCTGCCGGTTGATCCGTTTTCTTCGCCATTTTGCAAACCGCTGTGTTGTGTTGAGAAGCCCAAATACTTGATAACGGCATTCGTTGACGGCGAATTTCATTAGCGATTTTATCGATTAGTTGTTGCAGCCCTACCCTTTTTCTGTATATGGGTATTGGTACAGTCCTTCTGAATTCTTTAAGCCAATTAAAAATTTCTGTACAACACTTCTGTGCACGTCATTAGATGATTGCATTTTAGATAATGGTTCTCTTTAGAAGCTTTAAAGGCTAGGTTGCCTAGCCAGCCTGAGTAGGACACTTATATGGCTTCTCTTATATGCAAATATTTGTCGCGCCCAAGGCATGCTTGGAATGACTGACACAGCCATTGGAAACTGAGATTTGTTTAGATTAGGTTCCATTTCAGAAACGTATTGGTCCTCTGCTGAGGAACTCACAGCTCTAATTTACTGACTGACTTTACCGGTTAATCAAAAATCCTACATCCCGTAGTGAGTGGCTCTGCTGCTCCTTATCTAATTGCACTAATTGAAAATTCTAGACCATACATTAAACCAAACATCAGCGCAGATGGCGTTATAGCTCCAGAGAGTGTGACACAGGTAAAAATTGAGTCTGTTTAGCAGAGAAAAAGACTATTGTAGGACGTTTTGGCATGTTTGTTTAATGGGTGGGTTTTCTAGGCATTTTTGCCTTTTTTTTATTCATTTTATTTGTTTTACTTTGGTCTTCCTACGCGTTTGTGCCTTTTGAATAGGTTTTAGCTTTCTGGCTTTGTTAAATGAAAATGAATGTCTTTATGTAGTAACTATGAATATAATCGCTGGGATTATAAACTAACATTCATACAGCCTATGCAGCTTCAGCATTCCCAAGAATTTATATATCCTGTCTTTTTTTTCCATTGGTGCCCTGCCTTTTTCTCAAGCACACACAGTTATTGAGCAGACTACAGCGTAGAGTAAATGCAGAGACGACCCACACAGGCTTTTGGGTGTGTCTGAGCATGAGGGAGGAGGGACGGAAACAGGGAAAAAAAAAAAAAAGGAACAAAAAAGAGTGGAAAGTTTTCTTGTGTTCTCCCCCTCTACGTTTCCTTCATTCAGGCAGACAGAGCGAGTTGTGGTACAGCAACCTAAAAGCAAAGGGGATAATATGAATAGGAAAAAGGTTGTAAGGTAAGCGCGAAGGGTTTGGAATGGTATTCCTCGCTGTGCCTCAGTTTAGCTAGGTTGGAATGCGGGAAAAAAACATGGTGGAATGTGTGGAATTGGGTTCTTACATGCCTATTATGTGAGGCTGAACTGGGAATACACACACACACACATTACGCGTTCATTCAGTCTTTCAGAACAGAATATTCCAAACAGTGTACCATCATTCTGGAAAACCATGACTACCTTAAAAATATTAGTTTGAAGACTGAAGCATTTCTGTTTTCTTCTGAATGAAACCAGGAGGCATTCTGGACCTTTTGTGTTTTGATTAAAAAAAAATGTTTTTGCCTCAGAACATGGCCTCGTTTGCAATCAAATGTCAGCGAGGAAAGAATAAATGGTCTGTAAAGACGATTAAAAGACATGCTGTGCTGATGCGATCTAAAACATTCTCAATTTTCTTTTTCTTTTTTTTTTAATTTTTTTTTTAATGAATTTGTTTTTTTAATGCAACTCTCAACTTGTGGCACGACACCATTCATGCTGGAGAAAAAAGTGCATTTATGCAGGGATTCCCCTCTTATACACACACCAATGCTTTATTAATAGCCCATGGCTTGCCTCAGGACATTCCCAATTTCCCTCCTGACTGCACAACAGCAGAAGAGCTCGGCTACCCCATTTAAGTCTCTCAAACAAGGTCGAGGTTGCCTTTTAAAACTTTTCCGCTATGCAAATGAAAACTATAGAGACTGCATTGATTATTTATTAGATTTCAACTCCAGATCTTTGTTAGAAAGGTACACCATTTTATTTTATCATTTTTTTTTTTTTTTTTTATTTTAAAAAAAAAAAAAAAAAAAAGAAAAAGATTTTCATTTATTGTTATATAGGATTGATAGCAGTACATGGATCAGAGTTAAACTGAACAAATAAGCAGGTACTATGATAGCTGGAATTTTTTGTTTGAATTGAATACATTACTGACAAATGTATTGCCATGTTTGGAAAGTGAACAGATGGATGGAAAGCTGTCTGTTTATTCCTACTGTTGTATCTTATCTGAATGTAATTTTAATCCCCTGTCTATGCGGGTATGAAATTCTTTTAGAGATACTCATCCTTCGAATTTTATCATATGCTTCCTCTGAGACACAGGAAGAATAAAACTCCTGAGTATGCCGCGTCAATAAGCAGCACAATATAGTCAAAGAAAATCGCTGTCTGCCCTTTTCCACATACATGAGCTCATGTGTCTATGATTTGCTAGTGTGATTAACAGATTGTGAAATCCCTCCCACTCATAGTTTAGAAGATTTTTCTTTATTGTTAATTTTCCTTTTTTAAGAGATTCTGACCAAATCCACTCACTCCTGTAGTTTGTACATTAATATTCTGTTGTAGTGTTTTGCTGTTGCTAAGACCTAAACAAATTAGAAATCAAGTCCAAAATAAAGCAGTTCCTGAAATGAATGAACACTGAACACCTCACAAGCTGACCGACTGCCCCAACACACCCCATGTAACCCCCTCAGAATGAGTAATAATGACTTCTTTAAATAATTTGTATAATTAGACTGAATGCTTAGTCATACAGAAAATGCAAAGAAGGTACTAAATTAGTTATAGGTTGTAAACGGTCTTGTACAAGCGTAACGGGTTGCAATCACTAGATTAGATCTTTTCTACGGAGACTGTGACTGCAGCAGGAAGTGCGAATATTGCTGCAATGAAAAAACATGAGGAACAGAAGCCACATCTGGATCACACAGGGTGTCCTTGTGTTTGAGTTACAGAAACCATAGCAGGAGATATTGCATCAGGATATTGCAGTGAAATCTCTTTAGGCAGCAGGAGAGCATGTACTATTGTTTCTTATGTGTTCTTGTATCCATGCAGAGACATTTTAGTGTTTCTGTTCAGCTTGCACTGTTTGTTTTAGGCAGTAATGTTCTAAGATCTGTGTTCGCATCATTGGTTTCATGTATGTTGAAAGGCTGTTTTTTTTTTTTTTTTTTCTTTTGCATTACGGTTTGCTGATCCTTTCCTTCCCATACCGCCCGATTCTAAAATTGGCTTCGGATGAGCTCGAGATAGCTCTTTTCAACTGTGGTTGAAATCTAAACCAGAGTTGTGATGGTGTGGGGGAAAAAAAGAGCTCGATTGCAATTGACTATGTGCCTCATACCCTGCTATCAAAATCTGCAGTAAGGCTTGGAGGTAAGCTTGCATGACCTGTATTGTGAAAGCAGTCGCTGTGCGATTCTTATGAGTGCACTCAGCTATGGGGCGGTGCAGTGTTGCGGAGAAGCATAATCAGGAAATTATAATCAAGTTTTTAGCAAGCAGAGTCCCACAAGTGTAATTCACTGTAGACTCAAACCTAAGGCTGACCGTGACATTCCTGCAGTGGAAAATATTCCAATAAGGAATCGTCGAAAATGGCAGAGTGCAGACACTTTCAGACAGTACTCAGGAAGAGCTGAGAAATGCCTGTCTCCTCTTTCTGCCTTTCAGAGATTAGTCTGCCTTTACACCCACTTTGCTTGTCACTACACGCCAAGGCAACAAATTGAACCAGTGGTGCGTTGTGCTGAGGTTCTCTCATCTTTGGTGACTGAAATATTTATCACGTCCATGTGCACTAGGGCTGCAAACAAGTGATTGCTGACCTTTATAACATTTGATAAGAACAAAATGAATTATTTTTTTTTTGTCTTGGATACGTCATTTCATTTGAGAGAGGAAACCATTTAAAATGCACCATGCCTGTGGCTGTGGTTGAAGGAATGCTGTAAACTCTGGACTGCCTGTGAGAATGGCTGTTTAGTACTACAATTCTAATAAGAATTGAATCCAACACTTTTTAGTTAGCGCCAAGAAGTATTTTGGTACTCTGGCAGTTTCTTGAACATTTTGCACAAACTTCTGTGAAAATAGTCCCAGTGCCTTTGAAGTGGAATTTCTTTCATTCTTTATGCATATCTTAGCTGGTTTCATGTCTTGAATAATAATAATGGTAGCTCATGACTGCAGATGCTAATGAACTTTCACGCCTTAAAAAAGACAAAGACACGGCAAAGCACACAGTCCTCCGTTTCCAAGACTTGTCTTTGCAGCAGAACTTTGCATAACATTTCTACCCCTGACTGTTACAGTAACTCCTTACAGAAAACTTTTTTTTATTGTTAGACGACTTCGATTTTTATATTTACTGACTATAAAAACATACTTCTCTACTATGAGATTAGTCATTACAATGTTAAAAATGATTACTGTAGTTGTACAAAAAAATCGCTGTAGTTACCCTGTACTAAAAGGATTACTTTAGTTATACTATAAGGATTTCTATAGTTTATGTACTATAAAAAGAGTACCTATTATACTATGAGTACTATAATGTACTATATTAGGACTGCTGTAGTTTCTGAACTAAACATAAATAGGATTACTACAATCTCTATAGTTGCTGTGCCATAAGAGTACTATAGAATTTATTGTCCTCTTATTGAATAGTAACTATAGTAACGTATTAGATTGAATCTGTTTACCATCTGACCAATTTCAGAGCAGTGTAGTTTAATAAATATTAGCAAAGTTTTGTCATTCTGATGGTCACCAGCAGCTGAGAGTCACGTTTCGGCTTAACGGATCTTCAGTTCCCTAAAACTTTTGCATTTGTCGAAAGACATTCCCTGTAGACATTTGTTTGATGGTGTTTTTAAGTTGAGACAGTGAATGACCTTGTGGATGTTTTTCTTCACCCTCTGTAGCATACTGATGTATCGAGCTGCTGTGAAGTATGTCTCACTTTGAAGTGATTCATCACTCAGTGGGTTAAAGCAGTGCTGTCTAGTCTGCCGTTGCATTACTTTGTATGGAAATTCTTTTTTTTCAGCTCCATGTTTCTTACTGTGATGCAGCATGAAAACCTGTTTACTGATTTCAGCATTTGTGCTGACTTTGTCAGGAGTTATTGGACATGGATCTTTGACACATCTGCAAATTTCTGTAGAGTAATTTCATTTTGGCTGCTCCATGCCAGCCTGACTAATGACAAATTACACCTTCTGATTCGATCAATTGCTAGTTTCTTGTTGCGCCGTGCAAGAGTTTTATCTTGTTTCCATGATCAAACTACGATTTGACTATCATTATCATCTTTCCTCACGGGCCATTGCATTGATTAATTAGCAGGGAGATAAAAATAATTCGGAGAGCTTTAAGTTGCTGGTTGATGAGGCGAACTCGGCTCGAGCGCCAGAGCGAAACGATCTAATGTAGCTTTATCCAACAATGTGCACGTTTATTTCAGCCTTTTTAAATTGAGTCTGCTTCAAGGAACAATTGATAGGGCCGTGTAAATATCGGATAAGGATGACCGTAGTTCTGGAGTGGCTCAGGAGTGGAGTGGACTCGTGGGAACGATGTGGAATAGATTAATTTTCTTTTATTAATTGATAAGATCTGAAGTTTGGAGAAGGGCCCTCATCATGATAATGGGCAGCTCTTGCAATTCCGAGCTAATTCATGCAGGCGCTCAGTGCTTGATTTTTCACCTTTAACGTTGCAATTGGATTCGAGTTAACCCTAGTGTTTGAAGTTCTTGTTTTTGTAACACTGTAAGGCCACCCTTGGAGAATGACTTGAGCATGTGCTAATTGTTATTTTGATCATTTTGATATTTACAGTGAACACAGTTATACAGAAAATGTGAAGGAATCCTATCTAGTATCAGCTAACTACCTCGTAATGGTACTAATATTTTTAATCTACCGAGTAAATCAGCCTTAAGATTAACACTTGGCTTAACTCTGGCAAAGAGGAGGTTGTGTGACTTGATTGTATGCAGCCATGGAAACAGTGGGACATCACATTGCTTATAGATAAAAGTTATAATGCAGCATTAGAATATTGTTGAGGAAATAGTTTTCATTCAGCATGTCATAAATCTCTGTATTTTCATTCAAAAGTACAATTTTCTCACTATAATTTTTCTTTGTGACCCGATGAATGGGAGGTGAACAAATTAGTTTTTTTTTTTTTTAATTATGTCAATATAATTTAATTTAATGTTTTTCATTGTGCCTTTAATAAAGTAAACTGTCATTATAAAATAAATAATTGTTTCACAAAATGTTTCTGATAAATGTAACCCAGATTTAAAGCCAGGTTGCACATTTTCAATGTCTCTGACACACTTAATATGTATTCCATTTAATAACATTTTATTTTTCATTTATAAATGAATCGGTAATGAGCCAGCTAGAGGCAGTGGTGGCAAGAAAACATCTCTGAGACGACATAAAGACTCAAAAGGGAACCCCTAATCATCTGAGTACCACTGGATATTGTGGTGATGAACAGTGTTTCCATTTATAACTGTAATGCAAAAGACAAACCAATGCTATTCAAGAAAGGATGTAGAGATTAGAAATGAGATGATGAAATAAACTGTAGATGTGCATATTGAAGTAAGAAGTAACTATGAAGAAGCCTTCTAAGGGAGAGTGGGCTACAATCCCACTCTGAAAGTTTGAGCTATTGTGCTTACTGATTTATAAAGAAGCATTTTTTTCCCCCTTTTTAAAATCCCCAGTGACATGGTTTGAAACTTGAGCTGACCATTACTGAGTGCTGACCTTGGTGTACCGTCTGTCAAGTACACAAGCATTTGCCCTGCTTCCTCCCCAGAGGCATTGTCCTGTCATGCAGGTCTGTTTGTCCGCTCTTCTACATTTAACTCCTGCGAGAGCTGGCTGTTTAGCGTCTATTATAACACCGGCACTTTAAAAAAAAAAAAAAAAGCTCTGCGCACCTTGTTTGCTGTCGTCTCTGAGTATCCCTAATGCCCTTGTGTCATAGTCAAGAGTAATGCATTAGCTCTGGAGAGGCTCTCCTCGTGTGCATTGTTTTCTCATAATGATTGCTTGTTCCTCTTGCCTTACAGGAGTATTATAATTTAAATTCTCAGTTTGAAGTGACATCCACCCATTTTACGGCTCGCCTTACTTCTACTCCGTTGCGACTAATCCGAAGCAGAGGAGTGGAGCAATAGCGCAGAGAGCACCGCGGTTCCTGTTAAGTAATGTCAGCTGTCTATAATTATTCCTTCTCTTAATACTCTTCCACCAGCTGCACTCCCTGCGCCGAAGAAAGCATCAGCTTTGAGAACGCATTGCTAGCTACAGCTGCTGTTTGGTTGCTCATTCAGTACGAGTTAAGCGTTTCTCACAACACTACACTGATACGGTCATTAGGTGTTGTGTGTAAATGTTTTCATAAAAATCCTACCAAATGCTTTGGTTCATAGAACAAAGAGTTTTAAACTCCAAAACAACGACCAAACAGTAAAAGATCACCTTCAAGCCCCGGTATCGCCAAGCTGCGACTTTTGGGGCCCTTGAGCAAGGCCCTTAACCCTCTGTGCTCCAGGGGCGCCGTATCATGGCCGACCCTGTGCTCTGACCCCAGCTTCTGATCAAGCTAGGATAAGCGAAGAACGAATTTCACTGTTCTGTAATGTGTATGTGACAAATAAAGGCTATTCTTCTTCTGTGTGGCACGTGCTAAACTCTCAGCTCAGCCTTGGCAGGTGTCCTAGAACAACACGAAATCGCCCTCATTTTATACAGTGCCATTTATTTGATCAAACTATATGGTTTGTCTTATTTGTCTTCTTCTATGGACTTCTGGATTGCTGTCTTTTATTTCCCCCACTGCATATTTGTGTACAGTGGAAACAAGCAAGCTGTTTAAACCCAAAATAACTAATAAAATTGCAAACTCATACCACTCGAGATTCAAATTACTATCTTTACATGTAGATTTATCGTTTTTTTTGGAGATGTACCCTTCCCCCCAAAACAAACTGTTTATTTATTTATTTATTTATTTATTTTCGCGAAATACCGCTTTATAAGCTGTATTTGCAAATAATTTAGTCTGCCTCCGGCTTGTTAAAGGAGGCTTATTGTGAAATTACGGTCACTGCAGCACTCAATCAGAACATGGTTGTTTCTCATGATCAACCAAGAGCACTGAGATCTTTCTAACCATGTTTTGGGACCAGCACCATGGGACCTTTCTTCATTGTGATGGTTTACTCTATAGTGGTAGCTGTAATTGTATTCTGATGCGTTTCTTCTTTTCAAAGAGTAATTTGAAACCCTGCTATTGTAGTTTCAGATCTTTAGGTAGTGAAAAAGCTGCACATGCTATTTGTAGGGTGGAGAATAAAAAGGAAACCAAGGCCAGCTTTGGGTATCGTTCGCTCTTTTGCTTTTTCAGCGTTGCTTCTTTACTCACACTTTTTTTTTTTTTTTTTTTTTTTTTTTTACGGTATTTTTTTTTTATATTGTTTTGTTGCTTAGTGCATTTCCCAGTCATTTTGTTTTTCTTTTTTTCTCTCTCTCTCTCTAACCCTGAACACTACACTTCCCTTTCTCCTTATGCCAAGGCTGTAAAATTTATGCTTGCTTTTTTCCTCAGTCCCCTCCCTTCCTTTTTCCCCCTCATGCCTTTCTTTTTAACCTCCCAAATCTATATCCTTAGTAGATTTTTTTTTTCTCTTCTCTCACCAGTCACATGACTGGAGGGTGTGGGCTTTGCATTCTAGGCCACTGTGAATGATTCAGTAATGCAGCATGAGCCAGGGATTGCGCGAACTCATCAACTGTAAATAAGTACCGTAATCCAGACAAGCCAACCTTTACTCGTTTTGTGTAGTGTACTTTTTCAACATCAGAGTATGTGTAATCACTGACAAACATAACAAATAAGCTGTCTCCTGTAGCAGGACATGTGAATTTGTGTCTTATTTGGTGTGTCTGATACTAACTCTAAGAGAAGCCCTGTCCCCTTTCTCGTCTCGACTTGATTTTTCGGTTTGGAAGTGCACGGACACGCCGTCCTCGCTCTCATTAAACGCGATGTGAAACCGGCTGGCAAACATAGACAGAAAAAAAAGGGAATGAGAATAACGACAATAAGAAAATTACGTTTTTGAGCAACAGGGAAAATGTCAGCACAAGAATTTCACCCTTCCAATAAGGGACGTGAGATAAGAAAATTGTGAAAGGATTGTATTGAACTTGTATTGCGTGATACAATGCATTGTATCTATTCAAACTAACACACAGAGTGGAAAATATGCTAAATCTTCCAATAATTAAATTCATTTGTATTTGTATAGCGCTTTTAACAATGAACATTGTCTCAGAGCAGCTTTACACAGATAATGTGATAAAGAATGAATAAGATGGTTCTTTGTGTAAGTTTGTCCCTGACAAACAAGTCGGTGGCGACTGTGGCAAGGACAAACACCCCGGCATAAAAAAAAGAAACCTTGAGAGGAACCAGACTCGAGGGAACCCATCCTCAACTGGGTTGCACCGAATATCCGTTTATTCCAGATAAACAATGTTGAGCTGTGCAGTGATGGTGATCAGGTGCAAACTGTAGTCCCGAGTCAGTGTAGCAGACGCTGCTTTATGGCAGACACTAACACTAACAAACACTAACTCTTCCTCGTCCAGCATGCATTTTATTTTGCTCGTCTTCATTTGTGCGTTCATTACGGATTGTGCGATTTCAATTCAGCGAAATGACGAGTTTCCAGGCATTTTTGTGTGCGGGTGAAATAAGCTGCTTCATTCAAACATAGTGGTGTATAAATTTGTAATAAAAACATTTATTGGAGAGTTTAACTATAAAGTGGTCCGATTCAACTTCATATCCATGAATAACTTCCCGAATACTCCCTTTCCAAACCGTCATGTGTGCTTAGGGTGCAGCTGCTTTTTCGAAATCGAATTAATTACAGTTCCACAGGAGTTGTGCTTTGGTCTGGCCCGTCATCGTGAGGTTAGACTAATTTAATAACGGAAGCATGGGAAGGCTCCAGGTTCTGTAATTGTTGTGCAGACTAGCGCAAAAAACGAGAAGTAAACCCTGCGTACAAACACCTGGCTCAGTGTGCCGTGACTCATTATGGAGGTATTACACAATCACTCAACGTCTCAGGGAGTTCCTCTTTTTTTTCCTCCCCCTTTCTCACACCGAACCTGGGTGCGCATGTAGGTGGGGTTTGGTGCAGCGAGAGCAGCCGAGCTGCAGGCTCTGCATTCTGCCGCTTTAGTATGCAAGGCAGGTGTGGCTGCAGTCTGAGGGAAGCAGGGTGTAGGACGCTACACACACACACACACACACACACACACACACACACACACACACACA
>JAAIIK010000026.1:1436818-1457550 GCA_014706435.1 Silurus glanis
CCCCCGTTTTCTGTTTCTCTTAGACTTCTCATCATGGCTGCCACCCTGCTGCACAAACAAAAAAACAAAAACAAAAAAACATGGAGCATCCAGTCGTCCGCTTTCATCTAAACCCTCTTTTCTCTGTCATCCCTCACGCTTTTATTGCGTGCATGTTTGCCGTCCGATTTTTCTCGCTCTCTTGGTTTTCTGTTCCCTTGTTTCATGGCTCATATGACTCGTCAACGATAGACAATAGGATTTGGCTGCGATTCGCTGATTCCAAAACCTAAGAAAGCTAAAAAAAAAAAAACAGCAATTATAAAAATATCATGCTATTGAACCTTGTGGCGTTCCTATATGTAAAAAAAAAAAAAAAAAAGTAGGGACTAATCACTTGTTGTTAGTGAGACTGTAGGGTTTATTTTTCATCTGTTCTCCACCGGGGATTCTTGACGGTCTGTTGCGCATCTGTGTTGCCTAAGCACTGGGTTGATACTCAAGCTCTTCCTCTCTGTACAGTTTACCACACACACAAACACACATATATATATACACACACCTGGCCTGAATGGCGTCTGATAGAGGCCTTTCAGGGCCAATTCAATAGAGCACCAGCATCAGTTATTGGAAGTGCATCAGCACGTATGATTATCCTCTGATAACCTAAAGCACTTTGTGTTTTTATTTAGATTTTTTTTTTTTTTTTTATCTTTAAACTGGAATTTCCCTTTGTGAAAACTAAATATACACCAGGGGCAGCTTGCAGACTGGCTAGACAGTCAGCTCTGTTTGGAAAGGAATGTGATACAGAAAAAAAAAAACCGTTTAAACACTATTTATTTATTTTTTTTGCACCACCTGCAGAGCATCGCTGGGTATTTAGACACTTTCCCCTTTTTAGCCCGAAACACATTTCAAGTCGTCGATGTAGACGCATGAGTCATCTTGTAAAAGGCGAGAGAGAGAAAGGCAGAGAGTAAATAAGGAAGGGAGGGAGGTGGAGCGAGGTGGAGAGAAGAAAGGGAGAGGGAGCAGTAGGGCCCTTTCTTTTGTGCAGCCCTGGCGATGTGGAGGCGGATCCAGAGCCTTAAGACCCACCTCGGCATTGCCGGTGCAGGACTGCAGAGGAAACGCATGGGCCGATGATTTACATCTCCTGCCTACGAGCTCCAGCTCATGCTCTTTAATCTGAGAGCAGTGCCTCCTTCTCGCTCATTCTCTTATTTTTCACTCCCCCGTCCCTCATTCTGCCCCCACACTTCATTCTGTTTCATTCAGTTCACATCGCATTCCTGGCTTGACTATTTTCCATACATTATTATGGGCTTGTTCAATCCGGATTAAGTTCAACGTAACAAATATGTATAACCTGTATGCTACTGAATGCCAATAGCAGCAGTTTATCTTCCTGCTGGGAACTAGGGATGAGGGGGGAAAAAAGGATCATTTAGATTCATCTTGAATCTGAACCTGATGTATTTTCAAGCAGTAAAGCATTTCAAATGCAGTATAAACAGCCTCTGTGGAGTGCATTAAAATCAAATAACACACACACCTAGCTGTGAATTGTCCTCTTTATACCATGCTCACTTCCAAGCATTGATAAGTTCAAGCTGTTAGAGATGTTTGCAGTGCAAAACAGAATAAATGGATAAATATTGTGCTTCATTTTTGTTAGTTTTTTTTTTTATATACGGCTTGTTAGATCTAGTGTTCTGCTCGAAATCATACAAAAAGAATAACATTTGTGGCTTAATTGATATGACTTTTTATTTAAAGTCATTAAAGGGCGATAGAAATAATGTGTATAAATTACATGTAATAAATGTATTTTGTACTAACAAAAATATTGGGACACCTGACTTTTCCAGGCATTTGTGGTTCTTCCACAAACTGTTACCACAAAATTGGAGGCATACAATTGCATAGGATGTCTTTTGGCTGCAATAACGTTCAATTTTCTCTTAACTTGAACTTGAAGACCCAAACCTGTTCCTGCATAACAATGCCCCTGTGCACAAAGATATAGTTTACATGGGTTGGAGTTCAAGATCTTGATTTGCCCGCTATAGACCTCTGACCTCAACACTATTTAACACCTTTGGGATGACTTGGAATGCTGACTGCACCCCCAGGCCGCCTCTCCTCATCCTACATCAGTACCTGACTTTACTAACACCCTTGTTGCTGAATGAGCACAAATCTCTACAAGCACACACAACTAGTGGAGCATCTTACCAGAACAGTGCAGGATATTATAACAGCAAATGGGGAATAAATGTGAAATGGGATGATTTTAAAAAGCACATGACAACCTTATGGTCAGGCGTCCACAATCTTTTGTACCATATTATATTTTGCCATCACTCAAGACCGATTGGGCTGGAAAATTTAAAGGCATAGCTGTGCTTTGTGTACATGACAGCTAAGCAAGCTAGCAGATTTGAAAATGGGCCAACTCAGAACCTCAATTTGAAAGTGACTATACGATGAACTGACACCAAAAAAATCTGAAATCGTAACTCGTATTTCCACCTGGTGATGAAAGAGAAACAGTTCGCTGCTGTTAGAAACTCTCAAGCACGTGGCAAAACTTCTACCTAATCCAGAAAGAGCAAAAGAAAAATGAGGAGTCTTTTAAATGACTCATTGCTCTTCACACTTTGGCTTCTGCTTGCATCAGCATGATCCTAGCTTGGGCAGAAAACAGTCATGTAATCACGCATTCAAGTGAGCATAAGGTATGTTTTTGTCTTTTTGTTAACAAACTACTACAGCTGTTTGATGGGCTTTGCCTTTTCCTGTGCTGTTCTCTGATTGGTGCCTTTTTAGACCAGCTTTGTAGTATTGAGATTGACTGAGAAATTTATGACCAACAGAAATTTGATTGCATTGGCTATAATTCAAAAATACTGACCGTTATGTTGATGGTTTACAATCTTCAAATTTTTGTACTGGGAATCTTTTCATAATCTCCTCATGCCATCTAGCACTGAAATCCCAATCATTTAATCATATGGAGCCTCGATTCCCACTCCTTTATAAACACCTTTTTCTCATTCCCACTTCACGCTCATTCACACATCAAGCTCAGTCATCTAAGCACTGCATAATTGTTCCAAAACAGGGCATACATCCACACACCTCCGTCACTGCAAAAGAGCAAACAGGATGTTGGAATGCACCACTGTCTCCTAAGTCCCACACCATTGTTGTCAGGTAATAGTGAAAGAAGACACTAGAACGCGAAATGGATGCTCCAGTACTTATCCTGGTCATTCTGAATTGTTTGCTTTAAGAGACTCACAGCACCACAGTGTACCAGATGAAACA
This sequence comes from Silurus glanis, assembly GCA_014706435.1. Classification (NCBI taxonomy): domain Eukaryota; kingdom Metazoa; phylum Chordata; class Actinopteri; order Siluriformes; family Siluridae; genus Silurus; species Silurus glanis. Next base: position 1,440,134 of record JAAIIK010000026.1, read on the forward strand.
CACAATTTTGCCCTGAAATATTAAATATGAAATTTTATTTTAGGGTTTGTTTGTCTTTATTATTTTTTTGTAAGTTGAAAATAGCAGCACAGTTTCCCTCCGTTTTATGAAGTATTTTTAAGTAAAGCAGGAATGACGTTCTCAAATGAAGACGCCTAGATGTACGCAGAGTCATGCTGTTTCTGTGATTGATGGTGATATACGTTAGTATTATTTTTTTCCTTGCACGTGTCAGTGGCAATGTAGTCAAAAATCATTACGTTTTTTTTTTTTTTTTTTCTTTTTTTTTCCCCGGAATGTCGAACATAAGATTTGTCACCTCATCTCTGAAACATTTTGAAATATATTTACATTAGAATAGTATATATTTATGTTCTTGTGTGTGAATTTGTTGGTTGTTACTGTATCTTGTCAGCACGTGTGTATGGTTATTCCTGTCAGAAATGTCAAAAGCACTTGTATGCTGCATTGAGGTTGCTCAGGAAAATTTGCTAGCTCAGTTCCAGTGGTGTTTGATAGGAAGAGAATTCAACAACAAAAGTGCAAGGGCGCATTTCCTTCCTCGCAGCATTTTTCTGTGTTCATCTGAGTTAATGGGAACCCAATACAGAAGTAGCAGAGACAGTAAAAGTTGCCGTCCAGAAAATATCGCCGCTATAGGGCTATGATTGGCTAGTTAGCGAATGACAAGGTGTTTGACGGAGGTATTAGCATAAAAAATTTACAATTTACAAACGATCTGTTTAAACAGTTGAGCAGGTGAGAGAGAGCTATTGGGTATTGTTGTTTTTGCTTGTATTCATGGATATCCCGGTTGGTCTCGCAGTATTATTTTTGTATTGACCTGCAGACCTAGGTACATGCTAACCCAGGGAGACAGAGCTTTTATTGTGGTTTTATTGCTAGGAGACTAGCTGCCTGTGGGGGTAGGTTAGGTCCTTTAGGTTAGGGACCTGTAACACCTACACATTTAGTCTTTTAGCGACCAAAGCTCCAGGTTTATAAGCTGATGCCATCTACTTAAAAAATAAATCTCTACAGTGCCTCTTCATAAGACTCTGTAGACTTTATTCGACACCATGCCTCTTCTCATCTTGACAGCATTTGTTGTAATGTCTTTCAAAATCCACCTCGTCCTTGTCTCCATTCTTATCTGGTCAACTCCGAATGTCCTTTCATAATAGTTCCAATATTCCATATTTATCTATCTTCATGATTTTTTAGTTCAACCCTCCATTGTAATCTCCTGGATCTTTAGGCTGTTCATGTAGAGCCCTCCTTAGCTACAGCGAGTGGTTTTCTATTGAGGCAAACTTGTTGGGTGTAGGGTGTGAGGATGAATCAGGCATGTCCGGAATAATGATGGACAGGATCACTGGTATCACAGAGAGAGACACAGAGACACAGAAAGAGAGAGAGAGACACATAGAGAGAGAGAGAGCGAGAGAGAGAGAGGGCTAAGAGGAGGGGAGGGGCTGAGAGGGGGGGGGGGGCTAAGAGGGAGGGAGGGAGAGACACATAAACTATTGGGTATTGTTGTTATGTAATAGTTAAGGCCACTGCATATTGTGACATCCGCACATGGTTCACTGGCATTGTGGGTAATGGAGGCAGCCGGTGAACCAAGTGAAAATAGACCAAAATGCTCAGAGTAGTTTAAACTGAAAAGGTTTAAGATGATGAGCTAGAAATTAGCTATAAAGATTAATCTGTGTTATGTAAGGGAGGATTAATTTCCTTTAAATGATTGATGCTGATTATTCAGGAGCATATGACAGTGCAGAAATGCCCAGGTTTGATTACAGAATGTGTTTAAACAGCATTTAAGCATGATTGTGTTCATACCATATTTACTTCCTTCATTGTATCTAAGGCAGTTTTTCATCGAGATTATGATCCAAAATTTGACAAGACTTTCAGTTAAAAAGAGCAATAATTATAAGAAATTGAGTTCAGCAAAACATCTTTGGCAAGTCGACACAGCTCAGTGCAGCGATCACGTCGCTTTTGCTTTTTTAATCTGCGCTCAGAGTATGATGTCAGGTTTTTGCGGAGGCTCGGCAGCTCAGATTGACGCATGAATATGCATGAAAAACTTAACGTGGGCAGCTCAGGCACTTCCCTCGCTTCCACTCCTCATCTGCCCTCAGCGCGCCAGCTCTGCCTCACTGTGTGGGCTTTCCAGCATCGCTTTAATGCACAATCAGTGCCAAAAGTTCACAGACAAGCGAGCGAGTTGTTCCCCATGCAGCAATAATACATAGTTAATTGAGAACACCCAAGCCAACTAAAGGCACCGAATCAAACAAAATGTGTAATTAGAAAAGAGACATTCTAATTGTTCTGGATGTTCATGCAGACTTTCGCACAGCAACACAAAATTATTTTAATCCGAAAATATGCAGGTTGCATTTTGCTTAGTCAAACTTGTAACATGTTACATTTTTGCTTGTATTCATGGGACATGAGTTATATTGGTAGGAGAATACTGACGATGGAGCCACCAGGAAGGAGGAAAAGAGGAAGGCCAAGGAGGAGGTTCATGGATGTGGTGAGGGAAGACATGCAGGTAGTTGGGTTGAAGGAGGCAGATGTAGAGGACAGGGTGGTATGGAGACGGATGATCCGCTGTGGCGACCCCTAATGGGAGCAGCCAAAAGATGATTCATGGATATCGCGGTTGGTCTCGCAGTATTTATTTATTTTTTTTTTGTATTGACCTGCAGACCCAAGTACATGCTAACCCAGGGAGACAGGGCTTTTATTGTGGTTTTATTGCTAGGAGACTAGCTGCCTGTGGGGGTAGGTTAGGTCCTTTTAGGTTAGGGACCTGTAACACCTACACATTTAGACTTTTAGCGACCAAAGCTCCAGGTTTATAAACTGACGCTATCCATTAAAAAAAAAAGAAATAAATGAATCTCCACGGTGCCTTTTCATAAGACTCTAGCCTTCATCTTATGGTCAGGTATCCACAAACCTTCGTCCAATCCATTTTTAACAAGATTTAGTCATATTTAAAAAGGCTCATTGTGTTTATATTTCAGAGTCAGACATACATTATGAAATCAGGAGGAAACACACGAGGATGACGTGGAAAGATATTTTGAGTTCTGTTCATGGAAAGAGGTTTTTTATTTTTTTGGTTAAATTGTTGGGTAAAAATGCAAATCATTCTAATATAATAAACCGTGATATGAACCTAGATTTTTTTTTTTTTTTTTTTTGCATTTTCACCAATCTGGCGTCTAGTCATTCTTTGTTGGTTATATTTGATGAAACCTTTTATCAAATATAAATTTCCTGCTTTATATGTTGCTTTTACTTTGCATGAAGTGTCAATGTGAGCCTGAAATCCAGATCCTATTTACTTCCATAAACTATTCCTTCTCAGTTGCTTTTTTTTTTTTTTTTTTTTTTTTTTTTTTTTTTTTTTTTTTTTTTTGTCCATTAAAGCTACATAAAATCCGATTTGTGGAACAGCGTGTTCGGAGTCGCAGGTTGCTCATCGCCATCCATTCACACTCCTCTAGTTTCAAGTCAGATAAGCGCAGCATGGCAGCTCGAAGTGAATTTCAGATTTCTTTGGTGCTACTGAAGCCTGAGTAGAACATGGTAGAATGCAGTCTGCACAGCTGGAGACATCCCAGACTCCATTCCTTATTAAGCAATAAGGAGCTTCTGTGGCTCGCTGAGCGCTCAGTTACAGAATCTGCACTTCCAGCTGAGCCACCATCTTGTACCATTTCCTAATATGTATTCAATGTGGACATCATTCAATTTGTAATCTGATACACAGGTCGATTCTACTGCACATTGCTTTCACCGATTTGTTTTGATGTTTATAGTGTTTACTGATGACATTAATGTCCTGAATCCTTTTTTTTTTTTTTTTTTGCTTCTTTAACTGTGAGCAAGAGAGGACTAGTCCACTTTTTATTTTTTGTTTATTATTTTATTAATCATATAGATCCATAAAGATTTCTTTTTCTTTATCGATGAATAATGATGACTAGTCTACAGCTTTTCTTTGCTAATGATAACAATGTTCTGAAATCTTTTTTTGCTCTAGGAATGAGATGACTAGTCCACTACTATTTTTTGCTAATGAGTCTCTCAAAGATTTTACTGCCTTTACTATGAAAAAGAGATGGCTACTTATTTTTTATTTATTTTTTTACATTCATAACAATGTTATGAAGTGATTATTGCTTTAACTATGAGCAATAGACGACTAGTCCACTAATTACATTTTTTTGTAATGATGTCCTGAAGATATTTTTCTTTTGCTTTACCTATGAGCAAGAGATGACTAATCCATGACTTGTATTCACCTAATAATATCAATGTCCTTAAGACTTTTATTATTTATTTATTTTTTTTGCTTCAACTATAAGCAAAAGGTGACATTTTTTTTTTTTTTTTTTTTTTATTACTGTTCAGCAAGCAAAACATTTATTAGTCGGCCAACAGTTGCCACTTCTGCTCATTTATTCTTACACATAAGCCCTTGTGAAGTTCTGCTAGAACCTGGTCAGTTTTCCACTTTTTTTCTTTTCAAATCTATTTATTTATAGGTTTTCTTTTCCTCTGGCGACTGGTGACATTTTATATGGACGCTGCTATTTTGTTCGCAGTATCTGACATTTCCATTACCCACGATTTACACACATCTGTTACATCAGGCTAATGGTGTGGGTTAAACTCAATCTGATGTCCTCTGCCTGGCTCAGTGCATCACGTACACACACACACCCATTTGTTTTAATATGGAGGGAGATATATTGAGCTGTAATGATCGCTTCTTCTGAAGACAATGACAGCGGTGTATTGCCCATGTATTGATGTCAAGGGTCACACAGAGGTCAGTGAATGCAATTTAGTGGGTAGTTCATCATCGTTTATAGGAGACTGATATGGAATAAGGTTCCCCCCCCCAGTGTCACGATTATATGTCATTTTTTATGATTAGCCCTAAATTGAAGAGACAAAGCAACAAAATATCATGAATTTTAGAGGCTTTTTAACATTTTACGAACCGAGTTCAATATATTGGCTCATAAAGGGGTAATGAGAATAGAAACGTTTTTATTTTGTGTGCATTGTTCCTAAAACTTTGCTGGTTTGTCATTACACACTCATAATACATAGTTCTAGGTATCCAACATTGGTCTAAGACTGACAAGATGCAAAGTAATCTGTCAGTACAAGCTGCTTTTGCTGCATTCTAATAATTTCTGCATATCCTTCTATGTTAGCAGAGATTCTTGTACAGAATATTAGAAATTTGTCACATTGCACTGTATTTAGGGATTGTTCTGCTATTGTAGATGGCCTAATTCCTCAATTTACATGCTACAAAGACATATTTGCAAAATAGTTCTCAATTTATTGTGGTCTTTAGAACCCCATGCTTTGAACTCCAGAACGACAGCAATAGAAAATAAATAAAATGTGTCATTGACAGTGAGGCTCCAGCCAGGGTATCCGCAGGGTCTTAAAAAGTCATTTTTAGCCATTTAAAAGTCTTAAATTCGTTATTCCAGGATTTAAATAATTTTAAATAGATCTTAATGTTCAGATGTCCATGTAACGCTTCCTCTAACGCTTTAGAATAACTTTAGAATGCTTTTTTTTGTTTTGTTTTTTTATTGGTGTTTCAGTTCTTCCTTTCGCTAGTCTAAATTTGCTGTATAATGACTACAAATAAGACCAACATGCAACAGCCAATCAGCTTTCTGTTATTACAGCGAATCTCTGTCATAGAAACAAAATGGATTTTAGCGTTCTTCTATAGGGAAATGAAAGTTTAGTGATATTTGGCTTGAAAAAAAAATAGGGCTTGGTTAAGGCCAGTTGCTAACAACGTACTTGTGTTTTTTTTATGTTGCGATATAGGTCTTAGAATACATTCAAAATGGTCTTAAAGTCTTAAATTCGACCTGCAGAATCGCTGTCTATCGCCGCTCTCCGAGAGCAGTAATGATCTATATGTACCCATGATTTGCCTCCTCTTACATTTCCAGACAGCTTTTGCATGAGGGTTTGTTGGAGTAATAAAAAATGTCATACAAAGCCTTTGTATTTAGTTTGTGCAGGAATTGGTAACAGGACCTGCAGGTCTACAGAGTAATTTGATAGAACATAAAAAGAACACACATCTATGCAGCTCATATTACCGTGTTCTCCTTGTTATCTCAATCCCAAACCCGTTTCCTGATAATAAACAAGTGAAATAATATATTACACTTGCTGGGCATGTATTAAATGTAATCTTATGTGATTATCTTACACGATGATGATAGAACATTGAAATTGTGTGTGGACTGTAAAAAACGTTTATGAATGGAAAACCTTCCACTCCGTGTTTATTGCGGTACACATATCTGAATGCAAATCCTGTCAATCAAAAGGCATTTTGGCTGCTCGGTAGGTTTCACAAGGTCTTTTACACAACCTGTCTGAATTCAAATATTCAAAGCAGGAAAATGTTCTAAATAGAAAGACCATTCTTCTAAAATATCGTTTTCGCCGTCTACGGTCGATATTTAAACCCATAGCTGTCATAGGTATACCACAATGACGCATTGTATAAAAAAAAAAATCTCCAGTTAACTCGGCTGGCTGTCTCACTAGTTGACAGACTAACTCTGTCAAAATCCTGGCTAGATCGTTACATCACACTCCCAAGCACAATGTGACAAGCAAAGTAATGGAGCTCTGAGTTGAGCTTTTACTCATGCTGGATTACTGTCTACACTTCCAGCATGACCTCACTGTTTAGAATAACTCAAATGAGAAATGACGCTTATCACCAGAGTTAGCTACTAGATATTAGAGTCCCTGGGTATCTAAATCAAATCAATACACACAGAGTATCATCTGCATAGCAAAATCATAGGTAGAAATGTTTTTGGTCAGCATACATATGGTTATATGTTTAAACATATATTTTATATATTGCAATGCCCTTGCAACTTTTTCTAGTCTAGTCATGGGGGCTCTAGTCATGGGGACACTTTGTAGAATATAACTGTTAACAGGTAACATAATAATGAATTTGTGTGTGTGTGTGTGTGTGTGTGTGTGTGTGTGTGTGTGTGTGTATATGTATGTGTGTGTATATGTGTGTGTGTGTGTGTATGTGTGTGTGTCTATATATAAAAAAAAGAGAGCTATCTGCCCTTTTACTCATACTTAAGCTGCTTACGGTTGCCTAGTGTTTCCTCGATTTGTGGAAGAGAATGAGTATGCAGTTCAGAGCACATGATCAGTTTTGTCCTCTATACTCCCAGCTAAGGATTACGGGTGGCTTTGGCATCATTGGGAATGGAACTTTGTCTACAGACTAAAAGTCAAATGCTATTGTTGTGACACCATGAAGCCTACAAAGTTGTTGATACATAATACAAGCCTGAAAATGTAAACACCTGTCAAAACCCAGATCGTTACTCCAGATTCCATAAAAAAAACATTTCCCATTAATCCCAAGTGAGAACCTCATTCCCAGTTGGACTTTAATCCGTCTCAAGTTGTTAATTTAAAGTCATGAAAGTGTTTTTTTCTTTTTTTCTTTTTTTCTTTTTAAAGTGGACTCACTGGAGCTGGACCTCTATCTCGCATGAACACAGAGCTCTTATCGTGCCATTTGGCAGAACTCATATTGCCAGCATAATTGAAGACCAAACCCCTACTTAACACCCCCCCCCCCTCTCTCTCTCTCTCTCTCTCTATCTATGTCTCTTGCACTCTTTATTTTCAGTCTTGTTCTCATTCTCATTTTTTGACTCACTCAGAGTCATGTGCTCACACATGCAAACGTTTCTTCTTTTCACGCACAAAAATGAAGTATTATAAAGAGATTTATCATTTCTATATGACCACAACAGAATAGTATGAAATGAAATGCTGTTGAAGTGCTGTTTTTTTCTCCTTTCACAGGCTTTCAGCTCGACCTTGAACAGAAAGCTATTTATTTTATTTATAAGAAATTCTGAGTGATAGAACCTTATAAATTAGTCTCAATTGTGTTGAACCGTTTAATAGTCAATTCATGCTGGACGGTGTCAGCATTTCCTTTCAAATCACTTACATACTTTTCATTACAGTTTTGGCACTAAGGGCATTGTTGTTTTAGAGTCCAATTTTTTTTAACTCAAATTTTTGTTGTTGCAGATACACTAAGCTGAAGAAAACCTGATAACATGATCGGAGTGGACAGCTGTTTTCTTCAGCGCTTCTTCCTCTAATGGTTTTCTTGCGTTGTCGTGCAAGACGTCAGCATCGCTCTTTCCTCGGAGCTTGAAAACGCGTCAAAAAGCTGCCAATCTTTGAACACTTTCCTCTTAAGTGAAGCCGTACCGTTTTGTCTACCTGAAAGCGTCAGAACGCCAGCCAGACACGGAAACCATGGCCAACAACACTGCGGACCACCCACCTGGGAACTCGGTGGCTGAAGGCAATCACGATGGGGACTTCGGCTGCACGGTGATGGAGCTCCGAGAACTGATGGAGCTCAGGAGCTCTGAGGCAGTCAACAAGATCAGAGACGTCTACAGAGACGTGCAGGGGATCTGCTGCAGGCTGAAAACATCTACTATTGAAGGTGAGACTACACACGAACACAAAAACACACCTCAACACCTACATTTAAGCAAGTTACTTAAAGTACATAAAGCAATATTTGTACTCAAATATTGTACAAAAAGGAATAAAACATATTACCCCTGATTCCCAAACCTTTCTAGGAAGAAAAAAAAAAGCAGATACTGCATTTTCAATTGCTTTTGGTAACATTTCTTTAAAAGTTTACAACTACAAGGAGCCTTGTGGTGAAAATTAATCCTTATTATTAACACATGCACATCACATTCACACCAGCTGCAGCTCTCATAAAGCATTCAAGATAATTTCTGTCACTTGACCAGTACATACAACGTACCTGGGATATCTGTATTGGCAGATTCAGGTAAACATGTGTCAAAAATAGGATCATGTTTGCTAATCTAATTAGATTTTCACTTCTAGACAGTTAGACGCAACACTAAACCATGCGCTGTTACATCGGGTCATCTTTTAAACGCGTGCACATACATGCTTGCTGCCAAAAGGGGCAGCGTTTCATTGCAGTGGAAAAATGATACTAATATCCCATAATATGGATACATTTCCTTTGTTTTGGCCTGGAGGCCAAACTGAAACTGTTTTTTTTTTTTTTTTGTTTGTTTGTTTTTTCCCACTCTGCCTAGCAGCAGATAGATTTAAAACATGCTGTAGTGTAGATATCCATTCTGATTATGTAATCCAGCTGCAAGGTATCACAAACAGAAAACAGGCTAATTTACCTCCTGCAGGTGCAGTCTTGGTCAAAGGTTTACAACAGAACTGAGCTATATACACTAGAAAAAGCCACATTCTGGTATGCAAGAGGAAAAAACATTGGATTAGTACTTTGCATGCTTATTTGTTGCAACCAACAGTAAAAAGAGATGACTTTTTGTCAGTGTGTTACCATAGATTACATAATTTACACGCTTTGGCCGCCTGTCGTTTCCCATCTATCATCCAGTTCTGCCTTATTTAACGACAGCTTCCAACAATGAAGGGTGCAGTCTAACAGGTAATTCTCCCATGACACATGAAGCTAGTCAGCCACATTGCTTTGAACTACTACCTAGGTTACAAGGTGTTTTATACACACTGCAGAATGTGATATCCCCCCTCTTCTACATACATATCTGACCCTTATTGATGGAGACGCAAGTGTATGCCACCTTTCCTACTTTTATGGCCAGTTATGTTGTCTTGGCTCCAGATTCATGGTCTCCTGAGAATGCTTTTCTGGTGTACCCTTGCACATCATTTGGCATTGACCATTACCTTGTACTTATTGAAGGTTAATCTGCCACAGAGATGTTTGACGTGATTCAATCGAGGTGTTTTGAGTGGCACGTGCCCTTCAAGAGCGGAAGATGACTAGAATTCATGAAGACCCTTTAACCAGCTCAACCCCCGAATATGTCGAAACCATTCGTCAACATTGCTGCCGTTATCTGTGTGTCATACGGAACAGTCCAGGCCAATCCTCATGTGTGATTTGAACATGCACCATGCTGCTGCCAAGTTCGTCCCCAGACTGCTGACCCAGGAGCAGAAAGAACAACGCATCGAAGACTGCCAAGAACTCCGTCAGCATGCTGTGGATGACCTGTCGAGGATCATTACCGGTGATGAATCTTAGGTATTCACAGTGGACGAGCCTATCATCTTCATGACTGAAAAAGGCGAGCTATGTCCGCAACTTGACCAAGTGCATTTGTCCAGAGTATTTTTGTAAACTATAACATTTGAATTGCTCTTTACTGGAGTGGCCTGACCTTGCAACGAGCCCTGATCTTAATTTCCCTGAACAACTTCGGTATGAAATGGAATGCCTACTGCTCCTCCAGTATTCCACACTCGGGATCAGTGCCAAACTCATCCCAGCCTCACAGATTTTTTTGTGGTCACAGTATGCACAAGCACTTTTAATCATCTAGTGTCCAGGATAAAGATCAAGTAGGCTGTACCCTTGAGGGTCCCACTTGAGCGATAAGAGAAGGTGTAGTTTGGGACTATTAGTTTAGTCTGAGGTAAAAAATCCTTATCATTTTCTTAGCAAATTTTCTTGCTAGATTTCTTCTTTACAAAAATCTGATTTCATAAATCAAGTTGATAGGAATCAAATATGCCAGAACAAGAACCTCTCACCACCTGCTCAAGCAAGTGGTGGCTGTGACATCTTTTTCATCTGTCCCCAATGCTAATAGGAAAGATACTTACAGAAAGCAGCAATGCTAAGGCAGTTAATGGGTTGTACTTGAGGACGTATCCAATTATCGAGCTCAGTGACTTATCCTAGTGCCGTAAGTAGCATTTGATAGCTTGATGATTTCGCTCACAGTATGGTTTCTAGCTATTTGTTGCTTTAGCTTCAACTCTAGTAGCAGATTATGGATGGGAATAAATCATCTTGTATAATGTAGGCGGTCTAGAAGGTTCGCTGCCAGTATCTGTTGTATTGTCTGAGGTGCTGGTCAGACTAGTAGCAAATCTTTAAGTGCTAATGGTCCATTCTAAAGTAATTAAGCATCAAAAGATTGATCCTTGTGTCCTGAAAGAGCCACAAGCAAGAAACTTTCAGTGTGGTCTCATGTGAACATGTCGAACTCGTTCTCCGTTGATATTTCTTTCCCAATGCTCTTTGGCACTGCATCATTTATAACATCTTTGGCTGTAACCAGTCGCACAGACTGTTCTTCAACCTGAAGTGGAACCGTATTATTTTTGACAACAGTACTATTCCTTGCTATTTTGACATATGGCCTCAGCGGTCAATTCCAGCATAGAAATTTATTCCATGCCATCTTCCTAATTACTTCATAGATCATTGCTTTGGTTCCATTTAGTAATCAAGGGACAGCTGTACTGACGCTCTGCACACAAGATATTACTCATTTTAATGAAGGCACCGTAATTATGTTTTCTATTCCACCCTTAGGGGAGTGGGTGGAAAATGCAATGTTTGAGCCAAATTAGATAAGTGTTTAGATCAGGTCTTCGTGGAGAAACTTTGCCTTTGCAAATGATATTCTGACACTGGCTCTTTCTAGCTGGGAATAATTCGGTCTTGTATTTGTGCCTTGTTTGCTCGACTGAACTGTTGCTGTGCAACTTTCCATTGTGTTTTTTTGACCAGTGGGGAAATAAAGGATTGTTGGTTTGTTTTTTAAGGGCAACATACGCCTAGTTCCTGGTTCTTACGTTGAATGTGCTAAAGTTTCCCATTGGTGTCAGGGAGTTTGGGTAAATCTGATGGGTCTTTTCTTATTAAAACATTCCAGAAATTGTCATTAATATCACAATACATGAGTTGGAAATTTAAAGTGCATGGAGACATGTTTCCTTTTTAAAACTTGGGACCTGGGAAAAATTCTTTATAGATTCTGTAAAAAAAAAAATAATGTATGCTTCCAGAATATGAAAATTTAGTAGATCTCATAATTGAATGAAAATTTTGACATTTTACAACCTCGCTTCACTTAATATTTCAGGGATTTCTGTTAGTGAAACGGGCAAGTGTGTGACAGCTGGCACACACTTTCTGAATTTTGCACCTAAAACAGGTGGCTCTATAAATAGAGATTAAGGGTGATTTATGAGCCATCATTAGGGCTGTCATGAGCAGCATAAAGGCAATTTGATTGCACAAGGTGTTTTTATTATCGAGGGAAGAATGGCAATTTCAAGTCCGAGGCAGAGATATTTTTCAGTTTCTCATGCATCACCTTGGTATCCTAGTCACCATCTTTAAATGTCACAGGGGTGGAATGTAACTTTACCGTGGTGGTGTTGCAAAACTGCGTTCACATCGGGGTGCACAGCCAATATCCAACTGTCGATAGTAGCACACCTTCAAAATATTATGTTTTAATATTCTCAGGTTTATAACAGATACTTATTTGGTGTGCTGTTTCATCTGGCAAGGATGTGATAGTGATTTGTGGTCTTCATTGCATTCTTCCATAAAGCTGATAGGACTGTTAAGACAACGTAAGTGTAGATCAAGAAAGAGTGCTTTGGATAGATAGAGCCTTTACTCTATTGTACTCTGTTTGCTCTAATATAGTCCTCTTGGGGCTGAGATTGATGATTACGCAAGATATGATCTATGTATTTATCAGCAAAGTTTAAAAGAAAAAAAAATCTTGCGAAAGTTAGAATATTTTGTCAGACGATAGCCTTAAATGAAAAAGGCCAATTTAAAATCTGTAGTCTTAAATATGGCGAGACTTATTTGTGTGCTGATTCTCTTTAGTCTAATCTGCCTTAAAATTGATCACACAGGTGGACAAATAATACTGTAAGCAAAAGCTCCACCGTGCTCCTCAGTTCAGTTAGCTAATGTAATGTAAGAGTGGATTGTGAGCTAGTTAAGTGTATTGAAGGGGCTAAGGGAAACTGAAAGGACGAGTGTGTGCAACTATATCATTATCCTGTTCTAACACATATGAAATGTGGCACATCAAAATGTCAGCAAGTTGTTGCCCAACGTTTCCAACACATTCTGTCGTTGCTTCACACAAAAACTGGCTAGCACCTCTATTTTCTTTCCATATGTTTGAATTCGCTGTGACTGACTGGAGAGTGTTACATAGCAGCTTTGTGCTACATGCGATTATGCTCTGATTCTTGCTGTTTTAATATCAGTAATAAAACAAGCATTAATCTGTAGAGCTGTTCAGCGTCAGTTGATTTGTGCGGTGCAGCAAGATTCGGGATTTGGAACCATAACAGCATTACTTCAGTCACAGCATCAAGATGAGTCCGATCACAGAGATTAGCATTAGCTGCATACTAAGTGGTACTAAAAACATGTATACACCTTTTGACATTTTATACTTCTGTCCAGAGCGAATTAGCAAACATTCAAATAGGAGCAAAGATACAAAGCGTTTAAAGAATCAGCATTGATTTATAACTAAAGTTTAAGTACTACTGTGGTCTGAGCAGTGAGCTCATTTTAAACCTAAACAATACTAAGTAATTAAACCGAAAAAATTCAAGAGACTGAGAAGTCATACTATCAGTAATGAAAAGGGCAGTTTCTTCTCCTCAGCTTGGGAGCATAAATAATAAAAATGCCCGCTGCTCTCAAATTGAAGACCTGAGCTGTAAAGGTGAGTTCGGAATTTGATACAGGGAGCCAATAGAGTAACCCTAATACAAGAGTTACAAAGGGGTTGAAGCCCTTTTAAGAAAGAACACACAAACACACACATACTCACACTAATTCCTGGGGGTTTGGATACATGGGACAGAAATGAAGTATTGTCTGTTAGAGCAACTTCTATTTCCGTGACCTTGACCTCCTATTTATTGAAATCGCACATTTCTCTTCAAGAAAGAGCAGCTTTCTTTCTACTTCTGACTGTGAAATCTGAGGGATGTGTGTGTGTGTATGTCGAAGTGTGTTTCTGCATTGTGTATGTATGAGACCTTTATGCTGACTTAAAGGCTAAGCATATCACTCTCCTCAGATAAGTTGAGGCAACAGGATTAAAAGCCAAGGTCAATGCTGAGACAGAGGATCTATACGGAAATGGTATTAGTGATTTTGTGTACGTGTTTTCCATTAAAAAACAGGATCTTTCTTCATTAGCCTTCTGAGAGTTGTCATATGTGGCCAGAGGTATTCTTTCTTTTCTTTTCTTTTCTTTTCTTTTCTTTTCTTTTTGCTTTTGTTGTTGTTTTTTTTTTTTAAATCAAATAAACTGCATTTTGCTAGAAATAACTTTCCTTTTGTTTACCTGAATGATCCTCTCGTGGCTCGTTTTCGCAGCGTAATGGCCAGTTACCACCCTCAATAAAAGAGTAGCTAAAAATATTCCCTCAAAAAAAGCACCCCTCAGGCAGTTTCTATTCCCAGATGCTCTAAAAGTCAGATCGGTCCATATGTTGTTCTCATCTTCTCGTAGCCCAGGCAGGACAGCCATATTTAGCATTCTTAAACTGTCACTGACAGCCAACAGGAGCCGCATGCTTTTGCCTTTTCTTCATTGGTGAAGCTAGATTAGGTAGAAGGATGTTGTGGGAGGGGAGTTGTAGTTGTATCCAAGGTCAGGATACGGATTTGTTTTTCCCTGAAGAGTTTGCACAGTATTCTATTTCTGAATAAATATATTGTTGCATATGGTTATGTTAAGTGTCGAAGTTGAGATGCTATAAAGCATTTTTTTTTTGTAGGCGCTCTAGACGGCGTAGTCCAGTACGAGTTAACGCTCCAAAGTATGCCGAAAGTACACATTCTTCTCCACTGCAAAATAGGAAATGAGCCTAAGACTGTTAAGACCTGGAAGCCACCTCCTCTTTCTCTCTTTCCACACGACTCCATCACTTTCTGTCAAGATAAAAAGACACAATTTTGAGGTCATTAATGTCATATAAAATTGTTCACCTGATGTTAGCTTTATACATGTACAAGATTAGACGATTTAACCAAAGTAGCTAACATAAGAAAAGGATATATTTTACTATATCAATGTGAAATACCACTGAAAGACATTTTTGAAT
This sequence comes from Silurus glanis, assembly GCA_014706435.1. Lineage (NCBI taxonomy): Eukaryota > Metazoa > Chordata > Actinopteri > Siluriformes > Siluridae > Silurus > Silurus glanis. Next base: position 1,455,245 of record JAAIIK010000026.1, read on the forward strand.
TTTTTCTCTTCATTTTTAGACTGAAGTGTTAGTTATAACTCCTATTGATTGGTTTAGTAGGTAAGTCCCGTTACCTATTAAAAAAAACTTGTGGAATCCCCTATAAAACCACCATCCAGTTGAGTTTTTGCAACTGCTGCCAAGCACTTCCTGTCTGCACCGCCGATATTATTAAACCCTCATTTACTCTCCTTTAACCTTTAAACTGGAAATTCTTCTCTTTTTTTCAGGTTATTGGTTCTGGATGATGAAATTATTCATCATAATTATTTTAAGTGGTAGACACAGAGCTGAATTTTTTTTTTCCATATTTCTCTGCGTTTAATTGAATTTATTGATTTGGTCATTACAATGTAGTCATGCATTCATTTCCTATAAGGAGCCATACGTCAGGCTTGTGTTTGACTAGTTTGTAGATTATTTTTTTGCCAGTTTTGCTACTGTGCACATACAGTGTCGAGCAGCGCGTGCAAAGAAATTCATACCCGAATTAGCTGAAAGGAGCTCGGTTTGCCGGTAGACAGAGTGCTCCTTTTTCTCACGAAAGAGAAGGTTGTGATTGTTTTTCATCAGGCTTCACTCCACCGGTGTATGTTAACAGGTCGTGTGCTGGAAGGACTGCACAGGAAAAGTAATGTTGTGATGGAAAAGATGGATAAGCCGTGATGAGGCAGGGACATGAGCACACTCGGTTGGATAGTGCAATGGCTGCCCTCCAAAATGCCAGAGCCCTTATGCCGTCCATGTGTTGAAGAACTCAATTACTGCTGTTAGCCAGGTTAGAACCAAAAAGAAATGAGTGATGATTGTAAGCTTTTCAAATTAGAAAGATTGCTACATTACCCATTAGTCAAGTCAACAAAATTGTTCAATCTCCCCTTAAGATCATGGTGCATTACAGTAGACAGTGTACATGACTACATGTTCTAATAGAGGTCTGTAAAATGCAGTGTACGGTGCTAATTTATGATTCAAGAGGAAGAAGTTCATGCCCCCAAGTGCTCCTACACTTGGCTTGTTTGTGACAGAAGTGCTTTGTCTCTTCTGTGTAGAGGAACAGCAAACATGTGAGGATGGGCTGATTGCTAACCCCCCACCCCCCCTCTCTCCCCCTCTCTTTCTGTCTCTCTCCTTCCTTCCTTATCTCCCTCTCTCCCATTCATTCACTTTCTCCTAAACCCACTTGGGTCCTGCCTATTGAACCTCAGCCTGTTGTGCTTGGCCGTCCTCCCAGCCTGTGTGACCGCTGCAGCCTCTATTAACGGTATTGCTCCATTGCTGTCACAGCTCACACACAGCTCTCTCACACACACAAACTACACACACACACACACACACAAACTACACACACACACACACACACATGCTCACACACAAATAAATGTAGCCTTCTCTGTCGATCACCTTCACACCCGCACATCCTGAGATGACTAAGGCAATTGGTGAGATTTTGGCTCTTGTGATTCTCAGGAGGGTCAGTACACAACTAATATTTTTTTTATTTGTTATTCTACTAAATTGGCTATTTGCTGGACTACCGCATGTAATCAGCTCCACAATATATCATGATTAGGTGTGTTGGAGTTAGAAATGTTGTGCTGTTGCGGTTTTAGGACAAAAGTTTGGTAGGGAGAAGTAAAGTATGTAAAATATGCATTTGAACTGATATCATTAAGCAATATATGTATGCTATGTATATATTTATATTGCTGGTTAGTACCCATTAATAATCTATACAGCCAGATGAACCAGAGTCTCTCAATGCACTAGGAAAACAAAGTGCATACAAGAACAGATTAATAAAAACCAGAGATTTTTGACAGTCCAGTCCCACTCTGTATTTTCAATATGATGATGAGGAACGAGACACTAAAAGCGGAAAAATACAACAGCCGAACCCAATAACGCGAAAGCAGCACCAGAAACGCTACAGCAGCACAGGAAATGCTACAGTAGAGCCAAAAATGTTAGAGCAGGAATGGAAACACTACTAGGGAAAAGGAAAAGCTACAGCAAGACTGGAAATGGCTATAGCAGGACTAGAAATGCTTGAAAAGGACAGGAAACACTACTGGGGAAAAGGAAAACCAATAGCATGGCCGGAAAAGCTACAGGAAAACGATACTGGAAAGGCTACAGTAACTTAAATGATGGAAAATATCGGTTTTTGAAATCCGCATGCATGAGAGATTTGGAACTATAGAGCTGAAGGAGGTCAAATTAAATGTTGGTCTATATGTAACTAGTGAATTATTTTTATATATATATATATATATATGTGTATATATATATATGTGTGTATATAT
>JAAIIK010000026.1:1475127-1487235 GCA_014706435.1 Silurus glanis
TAGTTTTTGAGAACTGTGGATTTATTCGTTTATATGCAACAAAATGGGTAAAAGGTAAATACACAAAAGAATTGGACAGTTAATGACTGAGGAAAAAGTTCTGTCGACAAATGAGTCCAAATTTGAGCTTATTGGCTCAAACAGTAGAACTTATGTAAGACGGAACAGGAGAAAGGATGTTAACAGACTGCCACACACCCACAGTCAAACATGGAGGTGGAAGCTTAATGGTTTGGGATTGTTTTGGAGCAATGAAGGTTGGAGACTTAATCCATGTGAAAGGAATACTGAGCCAACATGGCTTTCAAACCTATATGAAAGTGTAAATCAGAAATCTGTATTTCTGCAGCAAACATGAGTATTTAAAATTTTGATTATTTAATATTTTTATTTGTGAAGCAAGAAAATGCAGACGTTGCATGTCAAAATTGAGTGGTAACAGAACAAAGAGAACTCAAGGCTCATCCTTCACTGTGTCCTCAGGTGACCTCCTTCCTGCTGATGGGATTCTGATCCAAGGAAATGACCTGAAGATCGACGAGAGCTCCCTGACCGGAGAGTCAGATCAAGTAAAGAAGTCTCTTGAGAAAGACCCAATGCTATTGTCTGGTGAGTGCCTGTTAGTTTCTGGTACATCACAGTATCTGCTTCAAACTTTATATTTTCACATACCATTTCTTTTTACATAACATCTACTACAGTGCCATCGCAAATTCTAAATAATGGAATTGTGGGAAATATGTAGATATGTATTTTTAATAAATTTGGCAAATAAGTTTTACGTTTGACTCCGTTAATGAAACAATCTTCAATTCTTAATGAATTAATCATGAATCTATGGAAATGACTAGAAATCATGAAGACAAAATTTACTGAGATAAAAGGCCTGAGAACGAGGAATATGCCAGGTTAACCAAGAATGTTGCTAATCTGCATTTTAATGAAACACATTTCGAGCTAGCAGTTTTAGGGAAAAGCATTTTACAACTTGTTCCTTGCTATATATAAGGATTAAAAGACACTGACCAGGACTTTCTTCTAAATTTTCCAATGGCTGGCATCAATCTGTCTGTTAAAGTTTAGGCAGAGTTTAGGCAAAAGGTTTTTATAGTATTTGAGAGTATTCTTGGATATAAAGATAGAATAAGGAGGGGCCTAAAACGAAACTTTTTGGGGCATCATATTGCAGAATCTCTCTTTGTCAAGTAATAAGCATTTAATGGCAGCAGAGGTTTAACAGAAATGCATGCAATCAGTGTCATTTACCACTTTAACCAGTGGTAATTCTGTATCATAATGTATCATGTGCTAGTTATGTGAATTAATAAAAAAAAAAAGTTTTGAATTATAAAATAAATAAAAATAAAGTCTATACAGTTTAATACATTGAAAGACGTATTGGAACATTTAAAGACGTACCCAATTCTGAAAATTTACAGTGATTATTCATGTTTGGTCGTCAATCAGAAAAGGATGATTCCTCTCAGGGTGTCTTTCTCATTTCGTCTCAGGGATTTTTTTCTTAACATTTATAATTTACATCCAGACTACTGTAATCACATACATTTTTAATGGAATTGCTATACAATGTTTAATTGACACATGGCCATAAATTGTATCTAACCACTAAAACTGACCATATTTTTTGTTTGTTTAGTTGTGTTTTTTTTCCACCCCTTTTTACAGTCTACTATTTTTAAGATTGATGTTCTAAGCAAGGAATTGACAACACTTAACATTGACCTGCTTCAGGAACTCATGTAATGGAGGGATCCGGGAGGATGGTGGTCACTGCCATTGGCATGAACTCCCAGACAGGAATAATTCTCACTCTTCTTGGAGCCGGCAGTGAGGAGGAGGAGAAGAAGGCCAAGAAAGGTAAGTCAGCATGTAGTCCGTCATTTTTTTTGTATCTGTAAAACCCCGGCCAAATCACCTTAACTTTCCCTTCAAATACCCATGGGCAATAGCCTTCTCATCTTAAACTCTGAGGTAAGAGGCATTTACAATATATCATTCAGTTTACTTTTTTGCCCATCCGAAAACTCATTGTACTAACCTACTACTAGGGATCAAGCATCACAAGAGATGCTTGGCAAAAAGATCAAGACGGAGAATGTATCAGTGAAGATCAGTAACTCCCCAGTTTGGTTTAATTCACATTATACTAATCCCTTATCCTGAATTTTTGTTTAGTTTTGTTTTAGTTTTTTTGTTTTTGTTTATTTTTGATTTAACTTAACTGGCTTTCTTGGTCAGATCCACATTCCTCATCTTTGCCGGGCCGAACGTGTCATTTCTAAGGCAAGGTGTTCAGGAACCCTGTTGCTACAGAATGTACTTGTCAGTTGTGGAAGAAATGAAGAACAGGTGTAGAAATGCAGTCAGGATTCGATCTCACCTAAATTTCAAATCCTTGCTCAGCTACCCCTAACAGTCAGCACACATTGTTCAAACACACACATTCAACATCTCTTCACTCCATGCCCTCTGGGTTTGAATTCCAATTGGTGTATTTTTTTTCTTACTTTTAAGTTTAGCTTCATATTGTCTTAATTAAAAAATTAAGCCAGTATTATTTTTTTTCTGATATTCAGTTTATAATTTTTATTTTTAGTCTAACTTTGTTAGAATCACACTGAGACATATGCAGAGGTGCCAACATACAGTATGAGCTTCAGCAGTAACCTCCTGCGATGCTGATATGGCAGGCACCTGGAAATTAGTTTTTTTTTTTTTTTTTTGTTTTTTTTTTAAAACAGTCAGAAGACAGAAAATTCTCAGAAAGGGAAAAGATTCAGTGCATAAAAACCAAGTATTTATCGCTTACTTTTATTTGGTGCTGTTTTGTCCACCAACATATGCAAGATGTTTCGGGGTAAAAAAATTAAAAATAAAAAAATAAAAATAATCTTCCCCCATTTTTTTCCACTCTGACAGCTAGGAGTTTTTTGGTAGCAATGTTGGCACCGTTGCATACAGAAAAAAAATTCCACTATTTGAATTTCTCAAGCCAAATATTAAAATGAAATATTGCTCAGATCCAGGCTTTTTTTTTTTTTTTTTATTATTATCCTATTCAGTATTAGCAATTACACACTTCCATTGTGATAGTAATGGCCTGATTATTGTCTAATGCATCCAGAGCAAGACATCATTTGTAGTTAAATTTACAGTCCAGTAAATGAACAAATGCAATAACTTTTATACATTCTGAAAAATCAGCTCTGTAATTCCAAAGAAGAATGCATATGACCTAGAATGAAGAAAAGAAAAAAAAAAAAAAACTCTTGACTGTTGTTTCTTGAGATGACACATTTTAGCCCGCACTCTCACATGCTGTGAAGTTGCATTGATTTATTTCGATCCTGTTTTGGAATCCTTGTTTCTTTTTTTGATTTATGTCTGGTTCATTTACTTTAATCCATGTTATATATCAGTCCTCCGCCCTCTCTCTCTCGTTCTGAACAGGTAAAAAACAAGGAGCCCCTGAAAATCGCAACAAAGGTAACCCCCCCTTCCCCCCACTTCCCCTCCCATTCAGCGACAAGTCTTGGAGTCTCGTGTCAATCTCACTCACTCACCTCACTCTATAGAGCTTTTTGTCTCTTTCTCTCCGTCTCTCTTTTTCTCACTCTCTCTCTCTCTCTCTCTCTCTTCACGCTGTTGCTTCGACTCACTTCACTGCTGAGTCTATGGGAGCTTATTCCCGCCTCGCTTTACCTGTAAAAGAGTGCAACTCTCATCCGCTGCATCAGAGCTGAGTCTTATTCTACGCTTTAACCAGCAAATCCGTCGTCCAATGTTTAATACGGACATATGGAATGTGATCCAGGGCAGACTTTTCCATTCAAGGCCCATTTTCTGGCGAAAGATTTGTGAAAGCGGCCATGTCATTGCAAAATGACGAATTAGAGACTAAGCTTTTGTTTTTAAGGTGATAACAGTAAAGCATTTCCAGTATTATTTATGGTTTAAATTATTAAAACTTAACCCATCTTATATATACACACACTCTCTGAACATACAAGAAGAAAGGAATTACGGCATCAACCAACAAATTTGCAACAAATGTTCTTCAGGATGGAGTTTCTGTGTGAATGTGTGCACCTTTGCTCTTAGCCCAGGCGTGTGCAGCGATTGTCAAGGATTATTCATCGTTAAAGTGTGTATCAAGCCCTGCGTAGACTCCGCCCTCTCCAAGAACATCTGCTTCAGACAGACGCGCACTCATTTTTTAAAACTTGATTTATTTATTTCTTTTTTATTATTATTTATTCGTTGCTAAGAATGTATTTATTGCACATCTTGAATCAAAGCTCTGGGTTTCGGCTGAGTGGGAGTTGCACCTTTTGCCAAATTGGTGGGCTGTAAATCTGTTTTTATTTTTTTTTTTCATCTATTTCTTGTTGTTTTTTGTTGGGGTTTTTTTTTTTGTGTCTCACTGTTGCCTCCTTCCAGGGTGTGCTCAGGAACCCATGCTGTCTCGTACACTGTATCCCACATTCTCTGTGTGATTATTCTCTTTCTCTCGTTCTCCCCTTTTTTCTCTGCATCAGTTTAAAAAAAAAAAGAATAAAGGCCGTAATAATCTCCAGATTTTCAGCTTTTTTCTTCCTCTTGGTCGTCGTTTTGTGCTTAATGTGTATATATGGTTGTCTTTTTTTTTTGTTTGTTTGTTTGTTTGTTTTTTTTCACCCTGATTGATTATTAGTTTATTTATTTATTTTTAATTAAGTCTGAGTTTTGTTGAAGTCTGTAACACGCATCCCCCCCCTCCCTCATCATGCGTGCTGTCAGTCTGTCAGTCGTCAGCCTTTAGGGTGCCTTGTATTACTTTTCAAGTGCCTTGATTTACTCAGGGCCTCATTAATTTTCATACACTAGCATCTCTTGCATTGGAAATGATGCTCCAGGATCATTTTACACAGGGGCCCTGGGATATCCAGACCTGAACACCAGAGCTAGGCAGGAAATTGGGGGGCGGGATCAATGTTTGACCATAGCAAAAAGCTTGAATCGGATCTTGGATCCCATTATGCTTCTATTTTAGTCAGACATCCCGTAATGCAATAGGTCTGTCTGCGGAATAATTGCATTATGAGCGCCGAACTCCGGGATCCAGCAATAAGTGTTCTTGTAAAAGGGGTTTTACCCTGATCGTATCTGTCTTTTCGTTCAGTGCCTGGTCCCCAATATCAGTCTCTAAAAATGAATAATACGGTTAGTTTAAATGAGGCAGCACTGAGTCACCTAATAGCGTAAGGGTCGATGAATTGTGGAAAGTCATTCCACGGCGAATAAATAACATGGTGAAAACACAATCTCCTGAACAGACTTAGAATTCAGTGTAATGTGTTCATTTATAAGTAAACTCACTAGCTATTTGGGTTTCATAGTATGTATAAATGTTAGTCAAAATATTGTGTATGCATTTTAAGTATACATGTAATGCTGTATTTGGTCTTAATGACCATATTATTGATCAACTAGTGTTGTTTAACATTAGTAAGAATGTTTAGTATTGTGCCTTGAATTTGTCTTTGCCCTTTTTTTTTAATAATCCATTCATGCTCAGAAGTAATCTGCTTTATTAATTATTAATTAAAGTCATTCCATTAATATCCACTTAAAAGAAGAAAAGACATTTGTTTCTTGCTCTCTTTGACTTCCAGCAATCACTGAACTGCTTATTCTTTCCCCTCTGTCCTTCATCCCTTCTTATTTGTTTTTTTGTTTGTTTGTTTGTTTGTTTGTTTTTCGTTTTGCATGCTCTTCCTTCATTCCCATTTCTTTCTCCTCTAGCCAAGACCCAGGACGGCATCGCCCTGGAGATCCAACCTCTGAAGAGTGAGGAGGGAGCCGAGTGCGAGGAGAAAGAAGTGAAGAAGGTTAACGTCACCAAGAAGGAGAAGTCGGTCCTGCAGGGCAAGCTGACCAGATTGGCTGTGCAGATCGGAAAAGCAGGTACGGTGATTAAAACCAAACCGATCTGTAATCAATCTAATGCAGCTACATTATTCTTTTTTTTTTTTTTATGCTGAGGTCAATTAGCAGCATGGATAGAAATGAACGTTCATCAGAGTAGAATTACATTTGACGTAATAATCACTTCGAAACATGACACGAGTTGGCCAAAAGTAAGGCTCTTTTGCTATTCTATGCTACACAGAATATTTATATTAATTAGCTCCTGAGAGGTTATACACGAACCGACCGTTTGTTTGCATGATCACAAACACAAATTCAGCAAATTAGTTAATTTGTCATTCTGTCTTCTGGTTCAGTGAATTTATTTAAATTGCTGTGTAAAGAAAGTGTCAACGAGTGTAAAAACAGACCCCGTGCCTCTGGGCCAAGCTCCACACAATTCTCACTTTTTACAGCATGTCTTAATCGAATCAGATTCAGATGGTATGCAGCTGTTAATATCGAGGCTAAGAAGCAAGTCAGTAAACACAGCTTCCTTCTCATAGTTTTCCTTTTAGGGCTGCGCTGTCTTTGAACTGCTTTTTCCTCAACAGGTCTCATCATGTCTGCCGTGACGGTCATCATCCTCATCTTATACTTTGTGATTGACACGTTCGGAGTGCAAGGGCGCGAGTGGAAGGCCGAATGCACACCCATATATATTCAATACTTTGTCAAGTTCTTCATCATTGGTGTGACTGTGCTGGTGGTCGCTGTTCCAGAAGGGCTTCCTCTCGCCGTTACCATTTCACTCGCCTACTCCGTCAAGGTGAGTCATACAAAAGTGATGCATAGATGTTATTGTGGTTTTTACAGAGGTTTTTTTTTTTTATTTTATCCATAATGAATTTTGTTTAAAAAAAACGAAAATGGGCCCGCACCCCTCTACTTCACAGCACTTCACACCATACTGCACCATCTTGCTTGAAAGGTATTTTTAAAAACAATTCTCAGTTCTGGCACATAGGTGATGGAGGGAACTCAGTGTACAGCTGAGTCACTAGTAGTCTTCAAATGATGTCTGAAGACCTGCCTCTTCCAGCAGAACTTAAATAAGCATGTTTCCTGGTAAAGTCTAAAAACCTTGCTTTTCTGTCCCAACATGCACTACATAGACAAAGCTATTGGGATACTTGACTTCTCCAGCTATATTTCGTTCTTCTCCACAACTGTTACCACAAAGTTGGAGGCACACATTGGTAAAACATGTCTTTGGTAGGGCAGCATTAATTCAGCCACAAACCTGTTCCTACATGACAATGCTCTGAACAGAATGCCAGCCCCATGATGACTGGCCTCCTATAGACCTCTGATCTCAACCTTATTGAACACCTTTGTGATGAAAGGTTTACTTACACCCTTGTGTTAGAGAAAAATCTCCATAATCTAGTGGAACATCTTCCTAGAAGAGTGGAGATTACTGTGACAGCAAATGGAGACTAATTGTGGAATGGGATGTTTAAAAAGCACATAGAAATCTAATGGTAAGGTAAAACCTTAGTCCGTATTGTTTGTATATTATAAAAACTATTATATAAATTCTCGGTCTAATTGGATTTTTATAGATAAAATATTGTGATTTAAAGCAATTTATCACTAAGCATATCAGCTTGATAAGCGGTGCCTGTTTTCAGTAGGCTAAACTGTGGAATGGAATCTGGCTAGTAAAGTGATTAGGAGTAGAATGTCTGAGTTTGGCTTAATGCATGATTATCTGACATTTCCTGCATATTAAATAGTCATGTAACTTTCTATTTGACTTTAAGGTTTCTACAGAAACCCCTCATTTCCGCAGTCTAAGGACCTGAGTAGCTCCTTACAATCTCCTTTAAGTCATTGTAGTGTAATTACCCCAGCTTTGACCTTCCACGTGGCATTTGCAGGAACACTAAAGAAAAGGGGCTATATTGTAAAATTGTTCAATAAATATAGCGGACTTTTACATTTTTTTTTAATTCAACGATGAATAGTCATGTTGCGTTTACTTTGTTGATTTAATAAGCAGTATTTAAATCCATAAAACAAATGTGCAGGCATAAATTTGGGCTTTTACGCTCTATCATTTCTGATTTCTTGAGATTTAGTCGTGTGCTTTCCTCTTAGAATAAACGACGGACAAAAATCCCAGTGGTACCTTGAAATATCTGGAAATATGGAAGTTTCTCATTGATTTTGGTATTAGTCAAAATGCCTTTTTCCCTTTATTTCCGATAGTTATTGTATCATACATGGTGTTGCATTTGAAGTGGGCTCTTGTTTCCCACAGTACAAGAAGTAATTGTTCCATTCTGCCCGTACAGTGGTTTTAGCATGTACTCTAATAATAAAAAGATTTGCCCTGTCAAAGCAACTGCCCATGAAACTGTAGAAAATGATCAAAGAAACTTTAAACCTCTGCTGTGATTCATGGTTAAGGCTGAGCGGAAACCCTGCAACTGTTGTGAGTCAGGTGGCCAGTCATTCTCCGGGTTTTGTAAATAATTCATCATCTGCAATAAGCACATGAAATCTCAGACACAGGAAAAGGGAAGCGTTTGCTGCTCATCAAAACCTAAACACAGTTTTATATATTTGAATTTTTTATATTACATTTTGAAGGGTAAAATTAGATTAAGCTGAATAATATATAGTGCATTCAGAAAGTATAAAAATTTTATATTGCTGCCTTTTTTTTCCACATTAAGATCCACTCTATACCTTTTATAATGACATAAAAAACAATGGAACTGTGATAACATTGGAAATGTATTAAAAAAAAAAACAATTTATAGAAAGCACTGAACTATAATGCAAGTATTCAGACCCTTTGCTATCACTGTTGAAATCTTGCTCATGTGCGTCATCTTTACTCTGCATCATCTTTGGTATGTACATGTAGATTGAGATCTACCAGTGGCAAGTTCAGTCTGGATTGGATTGGATTGGTAAAAAAAAAAAAGCTGAACCAAGTCATGAGGTCCAAAGAAATGTCTACCGAGCTCAGAGACAGTAATTTGCTGATGCACAGGTTTGGGGAAGGCTACAGAAATATTTCTGCTGTTGCAAAAGGTTTTTAAAAGCACAATATCCTTAATCATTTTGAAATGGAAGAAGTTCGGATTGCCTGAAGGCATTGCGCCATTAACGGCCGAGATCTTAACCATATGAAGCATGTTTCTTGATTAACTTCCTAACAAATCTCGTAACCCGGACTCGAACCTGCTGTTGAGGGCAATCGCTCTGCTTTAACTGGGTCACGCTCTGTTTTTTAGAAAATGATGAAAGACAACAACCTGGTGAGGCACCTGGATGCCTGCGAGACCATGGGCAATGCCACAGCCATCTGTTCTGACAAGACCGGCACGCTCACCATGAACCGCATGACGGTGGTTCAGGCCTACATAGGTGACCAGCACTACAAGAAGGTTCCGGAGCCTGACGCAATCAAACCTGAGATTCTGGAACTCTTGGTTAACAGCATCTCCATCAACTCGGCATACACCACCAAGATCCTGGTGAGAGAGCGCTATGTTTTTGTTGTTGTAGGCTTTCTTTTAATCCAGAAATCAATCTGGATCAATATACTGTAATCTAGAGAGCAGACTTGTTACTGAAGCACACACATGTTATTTGATCAATTACTTTGTCTACGTATCTTTTTTGGGTGTATGTTTGTCTGCCTTTTGAATGACTCAATTTCTAAATTGGTGGCAGGTTGTTCTATCAATATCCTATATTTAATAAACGAAAAAAAGGATGTTTAGTGTGTGCAGAATAAAGCACAGCATCATTAGCAGTGCTCTTTAATAATTAATTTTTGTGCTCTTTAATAACTCATACTAAGACTCGTCTGTATAGTCGATTCTGTTTGGCGGAAGGTGCGTTAACATCATAATGTAACTTGGTCATCTCTCGTTATTTGATCAATTACTTTGTCTCCGTGTTGGATTCCAGAATTCTAGATCCAACAAATGTATATAAAATAGTTAATGAAAATGAACCATAATTTTCATCCTTTTAGTTAAAATCCGCACCGCAAACGCAAATGACTGCTTTTCCTTGTGAATGCGGGCAAAGACTGTTTTATAATTGGAATAATCTACAACAAAGCTTGCGTTACACCATTTTAATGCACTTAGTGTCAGCTGGTTCTTTGCCTCCATGTTACGCATTAAACTTGTGTAATGTGAATACAACAATTCAATTTTTTTTTATTGTAGTAATGTCGTCCATGTAATAGTTTAACGAGAATCTGAAAATACAGAAGGGAAAAGTGTTAGTGGAACCTGACGTGGTTTTCTGCTTGCTGTTTCTTATCGTCTTCAAATTGTGGTGTGTTTGACATTATGATATGCTTTTCTGTTTAATACAGCTGTAGAGTGAGTATATCTTTCAGCTTGAAGTGTTTCTCTTATTATTGAAGCATATAGTAAATATACCGTATTTTCCGGACTATAAGCCGCTACTTTTTTCCTAAACAACGAACAACGAAAGGCTTAAACAACGAAGCGGCTAATTTATGGATTTTTCCTGGGTTTTTCCCGGTTTCACAAGCGTTATGCCGCCAAAAAACTGAGCCACATAACATTAGACCAATGAAATTGCAGAACGGGTTCAGGTGAACCAATGAAATTCTTTATATTAAATCGGGTGCGCTCCCACTGAATCGGGCCGCAGCACATCATAAATATGGATGATGTTCCTCTGACGTTTGACCTGCCGCTCACTCGGACTGTCTACAGGAAATGTGAATCATTCGTCACGCTGAAAACAACCGGGCATAAAAAAACGCACTTCACCTGTGTTCTGAGCTGCACGGCATCAGGAGAAAAGCTTCACCGGTGGTGATTTTTAAACGCACGACGATGCCAAAAGAAAAACTCTCGAGAGAAATTGTTGTGAAAGGAAGGAGGAAGACCGTGAACAATGACTTTCTTGGTAGGCTACTGTTTAGATATAAGCCGTGTTACAGGCACTGTCTTTCGTTAAAGCCTGTATAAAGTTCATTAGTTTCAGTGTAGGCTTATAGACAGGTGCGGCTTATTTATGTTCAAAATAAAAATCTTTGTAAAATTCAGCGGGTGCTGTTTATATGTGGGTGCGCTTAATAGTCCGGAAATTACGGTATATTTCAAGTATGTAATGTCTAAAAACTGTAGCTCATTTGTTAAGGCTCTGGGTTACTGATCGACAGGTCAGGGGTTCAACCCCCATATCATCAAGCTTCCACTCTGGGCCCTTAACCCTCTGTGCTCCAGGAGTACTGTGTCATGGCTGACCCTGCATTTTGAACCCAGCATCATAACATCCCCGGACATGCGAATTTCTCTGTGTTAGAACGTAGGGCTGGAACGATTGCTCCAATAACTTTAGTAATTCAAATACAAAAATGCATAGAGGCAAATTATTTGCTTTGCTACTTCGTGTAGTCCATTTAACTACACGCAGAGCATTGCGTTTCCCCACGGACCATTATTACTGATGCACCACCCACTAAACTTTGGGATATGTGATTTCAGCAGGTTAATAAGACACAAACTGGCATGTTGACGAGAAACTACAAAGTGCAAAGTTCTCAGACTGGTTTAAAGCAGTGTATACTGAGGGTATACACCTACTTTTTAAACATTAAACATCTTCACCAAACAAAACAAACTTAACCAAACGGTGCTAGATAATTGTTTTCTTTGTCAATAGCTCCATTTTAAACCATAGACTATTGTGAAGCAACTGCTATACGAGTCTGTGGTTAGGGAATTAGACCAGCATTAGAGTGAACCCATTAGTTGAAACCTTTGAGCTGTTGTATATAAAATGCTCTGGACTGATCAATCAACCTAAAAAAAAAAAAAAAAAAAAAAAAAAAAAAAAGGTCCCCCCAAAAAGTTTGAGGGAAACTCTCACCACAGGACAGTGTTAAACGGCCGGTTAAATAATTAGCCATGGCAGCATTTCTGACGAGGATAATGAGCCACTCGTGGGAAAAATGGTGCTTGATAAACACACTCTGTGCACACTAAGTTAAGAGCGAGGCAGCGAGTGCAGCCATGACTCACTCACTCCATATATCTGTTTTGTTCATTTAGTCCTTGTTTAGTAATTAGGAAAAAACATTTTTCAGAATGTAGTATGAAGTATTTGCTGCCCCCCCCCCCCCCC
>JAAIIK010000026.1:1487335-1518737 GCA_014706435.1 Silurus glanis
GCCCCCCCCCCCCCCCCCACTTTCTTTAGATAATGAAGGTCAATCACATGAAATAATGTAATTACAAATGCAAACGATGCAGAACTTTTTATGCGGCAGAATAGCAATGAGAAACGAATCTCACATTTTGCTCTTGATGCAATACAATTTTTGTCTAGGTTTGTGTAGCTACATTTTAGATTTTTCCATGACACGCCATACTTTTATTTATTTGCGCAAGTTTGTCCTGTTTAAACTTGCTCTGGAGCTGTAAAAATGTAGCATATAGTTTATGGTTTAATCTTGACGAGGGTCAGCCTCATAATGTGCGTTTTGGAAATATGTCAGCTTTTAACGTCTTAATGAGAACGGTGGCCTTGAGGAAGACACTCAAGTGAATGTTTTCAGTTCAAGCCAATTTTTTTTTTTTTTTTGCCTCCATTTTCATGCACTTGGTGTAACTACTTAGTCCTTTTGTCCTTTGCATCATCTTGAGAGTAATCATGACTATGGTATAATTGGAGTTAACTAGATCACCTTTATTTTTTATAAAATTTTTTTATCATCAATATATTTTTTTAGTTTAGGTTTCCAGGCCATCAGAACATACAAATGGGCAAGAAAAAGAGAACCGTCACCTGCTCTATTTGTGTTTGTGTGACAATAAGAAGCCTTTGTTATGAACAGGGGGCTTTAATTGTGAAGCTACATACGCATGTCTTTATTTGTGTATAGTTCATAAGAGCATTTCCACAAAATTTGTATTCATGGAAATCCTTTTAGGGGAAAAATGTTTGTATCCTACCAGTGTATGAAACAAGCTAATAAACTAACAAACTAATGCATTAACTACGATGAATAATGTGTAATCGATCTGCTTTTGACCGCATAATATACACAGATTACTGCACTTCTTTATATGGAAAATAGTTTTGTATACCCATTTAGAGCATTTCTACAGAGGTCATTATTCAGAGTGACTTTAGAGCCTTTATCCAAAAACAAATCCTCATGCTAGTTCTGCTAGTTTTGGGCTGGTCTTTAGTATTGCATTCTTATGCGGGAATGGTTGTTTAAGGAACAGAGGTTTTTTTGTTGTTGTTTTTCCCCACGCTGGAGGATGAACACTGGCTTATAAATTAACTCCAACTCTTGAGGTCTGTCAACCGAGTCACTAACAGAATTCAAAGTAACAGTTTGTGTGAGGTAGATGGTGTCAGTCATCATCTAGGTACAATAGACATCTTTTCTCCCCCTTGCACATTCCTGTTCCTGTTTCACAACCAAATTTAAAAATAAAAAAATACATTTTTAATCCTTTTTATTCCGCTTTCCTTTCCGTTCCCCTTGTAGTCATCATTTTGGGTTTCCAGCCATCTGTGAGCTTTACCATTTCTGGAATTTTGTGAGTGTCACCAAATACAAAAAAAGTTGTGGCAGCAACATGCTTTGTACTTTATGTGGCATTGCAGGATTGCATTCTTTAGCAACTGCATGCAAGGAACATGAAATCTGGTTCTGAAAATGTAGTTTGTGTTTGGCGTTATTCAAATACTTTATTGAAAATAGTTATTTTGACAAAAGAATTGTAAGAAAATTGTGTGCCATGAAGCCACACAAACAGGAGTTTGAGGTGTGTGTGTTATTACTAGGTGTGCTTTTGCTAAATCATCCTGACAGTTAAATTCGCCACACCCATTAGGTGTATAATCATATTTTGGTGTCTTGAGTTCAAATGAACTGTAATGAGCAAATTTCTTAGTAAACACATTTGTGTTTCCCACTATTTAACTTTAGCAATTTAACTTGAAATAATCTTCAACTGTTTTTAATTGTGCTTAAAATTGTTTTTATTTATGTCCTTATTTAATATTTTTTGCAGCCACCCGAGCAAGAAGGTGGTCTCCCAAGGCATGTGGGTAATAAGACTGAATGCGCACTTCTGGGACTGGTTCTGGAGCTGAAGAGAGACTACCAGCCAATCCGCGATGAGGTTCCCGAGGAGAAACTCTACAAGGTCTACACGTTCAACTCATCGCGCAAGAGCATGAGCACCGTGCTGAAAAATGCAGACGGCTCAGGATTCCGCATGTACAGCAAAGGCGCCTCCGAGATCATCCTCCGCAAGTACGCAGATTACTTTTCTAATCTTCCTCCAGGTTCTGTCTAGATCCGTCCTGTTTGTCCTACCAGGTCATTAGTATTCTGGACCAAAGCGATGTTGATTTTATTTTCTCTGTTCTCTTCACCTTATGTGCTAACTTTTAAGTATATTACTGGAAAGCAGCCACTACGTGTTTTGAGCACTTAATGTGGTGTCTTATTATTAAACTTTCTTTGTTGGTGTCCATGCCAGGTGTTCCTACATCCAGGACGCTGCAGGTCAGTCTCGGGTCTTCAAGCCCAAGGACCGGGATGAGATGGTGCGGAAAGTGATCGAGCCCATGGCGTGTGATGGCTTGAGAACCATCTGCGTAGCTACAAGGGAATTCACAGGCGAGGAGCCAAACTGGGACAACGAGGCCGAGATCCTTACAGACCTCACCTGCATCTGCGTGGTGGGCATCGAAGACCCTGTCCGTCCAGAGGTGAATATTTTAAATGGACTTGCCCAAACACAAAAAATACTGTAGTTTTCCTAGCTGGGATTTGACCTTGCTGCTCTTGCACAATCATCTTAAACTCCAGAGCCACTGCAGCGTGTCGAACGAGGAGTCCCAGTTGAGTTTGTTCTTCAAAGCACCATCATTATGCAAGCACTGCTCTGTTGAGCCCAACCTGTTATTCGCTAACAGCTCATAATGGAGGTGTAATTGTGGACTGATGGGCTCCACCCCCTGGTCTTGTTATCAGTTGATTTTTTTGTCCCCTAGCTTTTATCAGACCTAATAAGAAACAGGTCTAGGTACACAAATGAAAAGCTTTGTAAGTACTAAAACGTGCAGATTGTGCACATTTGGGTCTAGTTGACTACTCTAGCACCGTGGCATAGCGAATTCCTTCGCGACAAGTGTTGCATGCTAGATTAGAATTAGATTATCGGCACATACCAGCGAATTCCCAGGCCTTCCTAGACATCACATCATCCATTCGACGAAAGACGAGATAGAAGGAGCACTTTTTTGGTCAGACGTGAGCTTTCACGCTGCATGCAGTAGTGTTATATGATGCACAGATTTATTATTTCTACATTTGTTACACTGGGGTGTGCAGTTTTGTTGCCTAGCATGACTGTTGTGTATCAGCCGATAAAATAAACCAGTGATGCTAAGTATCCGTTTTTTCCCTCCAACTTTAGAAAAGCCAAATGGGATTTCAGCTTCACATGTCAAAATCAATAATGTACATAGTTGTTAAGTTACAGGTAGTCGTCGACTTACAACCTATGCAACTTACGACCACAATCGCTAGCCGCGGCGTACGTTATTTTTTTACCAGCTTCCGGCATCATTTCACAGTACTGTACATATAGCCTACTCTACTTACGACCAAATCGTGTTACGACCGATTTGTCGGTCCCAATTGTGGTCGTAAGTCAACGACTACCTGTATTATAAAAAGGACTAGGATGAGAGACCGAATCGATTAGTTTAGAGGTGGCAGACTGGGTTTGCTAATCAGAACGGAGTTTTACATATCTGCTTTACACGTAGGCATCACCACGTGTGAATGTTTAATGGATGGTGATGGATAAAGAATCTCCCGTTTTATGACTTCAGGGTTTTTTTATTCTACTGTTGTTCTTGGTCATCGACGTTCATGTCCAAGAATGTACAGGCCAATGTATTTTTCACTTCGAATACAGTATAGCCAAGACCACCTTTTGACATTAATTGGTTTCGCAGACATCGCTGTGCACGCACTGTGAGCTTTATAATCATCTATAAATAAATGGGCTTATTGGTTCTAATAAGGGGTATGGTCTGATTCATGACAAGATTGAGCACAGATAATTACAGAGGGCTGCACTACGCCTCATACACACACATGCACACACACCACCCTTTGGCCTCTCCATGTGTTGGCAGCCCTGTGGCTGAGTGAGCAGCGCAGACTGTCACGGCTACACACAGAGAGCGACTAAAATACCCCGACCTCCTGTTGTTCTGAGACCATCAATCATACCCAAGAAGCCACCCAAAGCTAGACAACACACTGATCTGAGACCAGTCAATAACTTTGGAGCCCTGCTGCTCCTTAGCCTAGTTTAATAACCCTGTTCAGTCATTATATCTGCCTGGAAATTGAGTGTCTTTATGGAGGCAAATCAGTTTGTCCCAGACTTGCTTGTCAATATGGATTCATACACATTTATTTTTAATCATTTTAATTCTTCTGTTAATAACCTTTATTCTATTAAGGTTCCAGAGGCTATTTCTAAATGCCAGAAAGCAGGCATTACTGTGCGCATGGTAACTGGTGACAACATCAACACTGCCCGTGCCATCGCTACCAAATGTGGCATCTTGCTGCCTGGAGAAGACTTTCTGTGCTTGGAAGGCAAAGAGTTTAACCAACAGATCCGCAATGACAAAGGAGAGGTGAGGAACCAGAATGAAACCAGCCACTAAGCCCAACTCAATGAGAGATAATTAATAATAATCATCAGAAATTGTTCCATCAGTACTCTTAGTAGTCATATTAAAAAAGTTCCCTATCAATAGTTATATACAGTACCTTGGTAATCATCCCTCTTGAACTTTTCTACATGGTAATGGGTTGCAATCTAACATGGACTTGTATTCATCCCCACTGTTTTTGCTAGCAGTTGCTATTAGTAGTTACGCAATTAATAAAATGGAGTTGACGTGTGCAAATAGTGTCATATGACCTGAAAATAAATACACCTGCTCCTGAAAGGCCCCAGTGTTTGTTAGAGAATGAACCTAAACAAATAGCATCATGAAGACCAAGGACTAATTCAGACAAAGTTGGGGAAAAGTTTTATTTAGGGTTTACAAAAAGACATGTCTAAAACTCAACATACAAAACATACTTAAGTGTAATGACAAAAAACCTAACTTTGCCCAGAGACCTAACACTGTTCATGACCCTGAGAACACCCACACCCTGTGAAGCATAGTGGTGGTAACATCATGTTGAACGTTATGGTCTCTTTGTTGCCTAATCCACTCCTTACTTAGTCGTTCCTCTAGGCAGAGTCACGGTTGAGCCACGTTGTTTGCATTTTGACGCATAATAGATTTAATTGTAGATAATTGGTTGATTCTTTTCCAGAAATCTGTCCTGATTTGGTTTCATGATGATGTATATTTGGGTATGTTCACTGTTAAAAGATTAAACTGTCAGTACACATGGTTTCTTCTTCAGTTGAGGATTGAATTCAGAAGCTGCTAGCAAAACCGATTTTAGCATGTAAATTTGGTTGTTAGTGTTTTCAACTTCCAATTTATTCACAAGATTGGTGTCAGTGTTGTACATTTACTTATTTAAAAACCCAAATTGTGAATTAATTTTGGTCCTCCTGGTCTCTAGGTGGAGCAAGATCGTCTTGACAAGGTCTGGCCCAAACTGCGTGTACTGGCCCGTTCTTCTCCAACAGACAAGCACACTCTGGTTAAAGGTAGTTCGAGTGACAAAAAATAAATAAATAAAATATTTGCAATCCACAAATTTAGTAGTTAATAAATACCTTTGGGGGAGAAGGGTGCTTTGAGGTAAAAATGTCTCATATCTAAGGCTTCATTCTTTCTCACTAAGCAAGGTTTTTGGTCCCAGATCTGGCTTTTCACTAATGCAGCACTCTGTTTTAAATATGGCCCTGACGTGTCATTCAAATCTGCACAAAAGGAATTTCAAAGTACCTCATTAGCCAAACTCTAGCTAAGACTCCCTTTGAAAACAGCACTGTTTTGTGCCTCCACATTTGTATCTGATGGTGATTATACCGTAGGTCTCAGCGCATCCACATATGAATGTCATGTCAGCGGTCCTCGTGCCAATTATGATTTGAACAAATCGCCCTTTTATTCATTTATTTAAACAAAAAAAGAGCTATGACTGAGTGCTCGTTTTTTCAGGCATCATTGACAGCACTGTAGGAGTAACCAGACAGGTGGTGGCAGTGACGGGTGACGGAACCAATGATGGACCTGCTCTCAAAAAGGCTGACGTCGGATTTGCAATGGTAACATTTGTGTTTTATACTTTCCTGTATAGGGCTGTTTCCCAAAAATACACTACGCCACATAAAAATTCTCTCAGAATGCGTATTGTGTGATTATAACTTAATTGATGGCCAGTTTGTTATAATAAACCTATTTATCCGAGCTGACTGTTGCTATGCCGGAGCCACTGTTTGATTTATTTGATGAGAGTTAGGTTTGGCACCAGGTTTCCGTTGCTCCTGGCTCAGTGCGACTCTGTTCTCATCCTCAGCCAATATCAGCAGCGCTCGTGCAGGGACAGCCCTGCAGGTTCCAAGGTGCTCTGAGAATAAATTGGTAACTCAGAGAAACGTGTTTATCCTGAAGAAGAGATCGTAATTTCCCTTGAAGGCGCTTATAGTTTGACTAACCGTATCATGCAAGACAGCTTGCAGTTTTGTATGGGGGCAACAATTAATAATGTTAATTAGAGACAATCAGATATTCACAATGTTAGTTATAAAGTATCTGAGGCTAAAACGTTGTTTGTGATGAACTGCTGGATTGAATGTAGTAGGTTTGTACAAAAAAATATGGAAATTAAATTTTTTTCTTAATATGATGTGGCCACAAATACTACATTGTGCATTATCTACAATCAACCTACACAAAAACTAGGACTGCCCATTTTGTGTTTGTGGTTTTTTAAATTCTAAAAAAAAATGTTTTTTTGTTTGCTTGTTTATTGTTAACCTGCAATTTTGAGATGTTTATTTGCACACCCCACTTGTTGTGATTGTTCGAGTTACCAGATTTCCTGTCATCTTGAACCAGTCTATCCAATCTTCCCTGACCTCTCTTCCCTAACAAAGCATTTCTGCACACTTGTATGCCACTTGCCGGTTGTTCAGCTTTACAAGATTTAGCAAGTCCCGTTTGGCCATAGAGGTATATCAGGTCATTCATTTGCTCTTCCTCGTCTCAGGGAATCGCCGGGACCGACGTGGCAAAGGAAGCCTCTGATATCATCCTGACTGACGACAACTTCACCAGCATCGTGAAGGCTGTGATGTGGGGCCGTAACGTCTACGACAGCATCTCCAAGTTCCTGCAGTTTCAGCTCACTGTAAACGTAGTGGCCGTGATCGTGGCCTTCACTGGCGCTTGCATTACACAGGTGAAACCTCAACCTGCCAGCCTCAGAAGCACTCTGATTTTGTGATATTAGTTTGGCTATGACACATGAGCCATTGTTGTGGGGCTTAATTGACCCTTGGGAGTTAATTAGATACCACATTAAAAACATGGCTCTGTGTTTGAAAGAGAGTGCAGGGAACGCTTCATCAGATTTCTTTCAAGTAGCAATTATTTATTAATAATAACAATAATTGCACACGCCTATGTAAAATATCTGTGCAATTGCAATTCGTGACAAATAAGCCTTTTTTTTTGCAGTTGCATTACTAAAATGATTTCATTACATTGTTTATGCAATGTGTATATATAATGGTACTAAAAATGTAGAACCGAAGAATATCTGAAGCAAAAACAGTAGATGATATTAATACTGCTGTGCTGCATTGTTATTGTATCTGTATGAATGATAATATGGTTAGATTGATGATAATAATGGACTAATGGAATCGGAAGACTCTTGGACAGTCTGCTGTCTCCGGTCTGTGCCTTTTTGTGTTTTCTGTTGTATAGAGTCAGGGTTGTTAGTGTGTGTGTGTGTGTGTGTGTGTGTGTGTGTGTGTGTGTGTCGTAGGATTCTCCACTAAAAGCAGTGCAAATGCTCTGGGTCAATCTGATTATGGACACACTGGCCTCTCTGGCTCTGGCCACCGAACCGCCCACCGAAGCCCTGCTGCTGCGCAAACCGTACGGCCGAAACAAGCCTCTCATCTCCAGAACTATGATGAAGAACATCCTGGGCCATGCCGTCTACCAGCTGTCTGTTACCTTCACCTTACTGTTTGCTGGTAAGGCTTAGGGAAACACTTCCTGATTTGGCCTGGAGATGAGTGCTACTGGCTACCACTGCAATGGTATTCTTAGAAACGATATGGAATACAGAAATAGCAAGATACAGCACTTTAAACTTTTAACCGTCAGTTATACTTTTCTTCTACTGGCGGACATGTAACATTTCTGTAATAAATATTTTACAAAAAACATTTCCCCTAATTGCCCTGTTTGGGTGGGCATTAGTTGTACATGGACTCAGGTAGAGTTATGCATTTATTACCAGGGAATCTCTGTGCCTAGTATGGGATTTAAAAAAAAAAAAAAAAAAAAACGCCTTAAATTTTTCTGTTCATTTGTTTGTATAAGGTATTTTTATTTTTTTTTATATACATTCTTATATTTTCTCACCAACAAAAAGCAACAAGGAATTTTATCTAAAATATAGGATAGTTATCTATACATATTCAAAAGGTTTTTTTTTCTACCTGCTTAAGTTCTTCTGTGTCTTAAAACCTATGCCAATACATTGTATAGCCTACCAACCAGTGGCGGCCCGTGCATTTGGAACCTGGGCCTTCCAGTGGGGACTTACCCAACTTAATCCACCTCTTAATACCACCACAATCACGCAATTAAAGAAACCATCAATACTATACAAAAACGCAATATAACAACGCGTGGCATTACAGAAAGAGATGCATTTCGCATATTGAGGTTCAATACCATTTTTACTAGTAAATGTGACCCAGTTAAAATAAAATCCAAATCTCTACACTACAACTGCAACTGTGCCACATACAGCTGGAGCAGTTCAATATTTGTCTAATAACATGACAAAACATAATAAATGTGAATAAAATCCAACCTACTCACCAGAGATGCAGACTCATATAATTTGCACCGCTCCTCAGAGGCTGTAAGCAAGTGGTACCGCTCGTATTCAGTGGTCTGGAAGTGGAGAACAAACCCTTTCCTGGGTTGAGAAAAGCTAGCTTTGGGGTTGGCTGACCTCTCCTCACGATGTCTAGCTTTTCTGGTTCGCCTTGAAAATAGATTTATTTTTAAAGTTGGTCTGAGACCAAATCAATTTCTCTTCCTTCATCAGCCATTGTGGGCATAAAAAAAAGTCTAACTTAGATGTATAAATGTGTGCAGAGCGCTACAAACGTGTTTTGCTTGTGGAACTTGGCTGTAACAGTTTCCCTCTGACAAACCTATCAGAGGACGGAAAAATGCTGACTCTATTCTGTGAGGCGATTTTGAAATCTGATTGGTTAAAGAAACAGACCCATTACTTATATAGTCTATGGTACATCGGCCAGCACTACTGATTGTGAAGGCCCTGGGCAGATTAGCTTGACATGGCAGCACATAGAGGCTGAAATCTGATTGGACAAAAAAATCTAACATCCACATACACATACTGGAAGCAGTGCAGCCAAGAGAAGCACTACGAAATGAAGAGAATAAACTGTTGGGAATAAATTAATACAATTTCATAGAACAAATATTAGAATTTAGGTTGTAAATTTAGGTTAGTGCTTCTGATAGTGTTTAGGCCAGCAGAGAAGGCTTTGCTGACCCTGGTGGCCCACCACTGCTACCAACAAGGCATGTGCTGGATAAACAGCAGTTCTAATGAAACCCAGAAAGCCATAGCAGCTACTCTTCAATGAAGATCCACAATGGATATTATCTCAGTTATTCCATCTATCACTATTATTGTCCCGGACCAAATAAAATGATGTCCAACTGTAATAAATAACAGAACTTACATTATGGTTATTAAAGGAAGACACGTTTAAATGCTAAATCGGTGACACCTATAGATAAATATTTCCAAAATGCTAGTATTCCATAAAAAAACCTACACGACTGTGGTGTGAATTAATAGTGTTGGCTTTGGGGTTAGTTCTACTATGTTCCAATTTAAATTTGAGAGTATTTGGAAAGGAACTCATTTTAATCAAGGAACACATTTAGCAAGTGTGCTATAATCATAACAAGGACGCTCCAAGCCTGGCAATGGATATAAATACAATTTAGATCGTATCCTGTGGGAATCGGTAATAATCTTTAGGGATGTCCGGAGATGCCAGAACAGTACCATCCTGTTTTATTCGTTTCTTGTCTAGGCTGACGTCAGTCCTAACCGCATTATCCGGACAAAATTTTTAAAACGTGTTTTTGAGAATGCTGCTGCTGGTGACTGTTTTTTTTAAACAGTGTGAGAAATATGGTTTTAATATTGATTCTATATTTTTATTCATTTCATACTGGCTCAATCAGTTGTTTTAATGAGCACTAATATTTTTGGCTCATGAAAAGGAACAGGCTTTCTGAATTAGCTTTTCATTGAAAAATATTTTTTTTTTCTTTTTTCTAGACTGATGAGTTTGTATGTGTTTATACCAGAGGTTGTTTTGTGCAGATGATGAATCTTGCTAATTAAACATTCATCTGCTCTTTATATTTGTCTCTACACAGTCCATAAAAGCATAAATAGGGATTAAGGATTTTTTTAATTGAATGACTACAAAAGTTTTGGGATGCCTGACTTTTCCGTATGCTAAATGTGGTTCTTCCCCAAAATGATAATGATAGCGTTAAATCGTCCTCCATGACAGTGCCCCTGTGTACAAAGCCAGCTCCACGTAGATATGGTTTACATGGGATGGAGTAGAAGACCTTGAGTGGCCTGCTTTTGAGCTCTTACCTCAACCCTATCGAACACCTTTGAGATTAATTGGAACACTGACTGCACCCCGTCCTCCTCACCCAACATTAGTACCCGACTTTACTAACGTACATGCAGCTGAATGAGGGCAAATCTGCAAAATTTGTGGAACATCATCTCAGACCAATGGAAGATATAACAGCAAATGGGGATTAAATGTGTAATGGGATCATTAATCAATTTTGATTATTGGAATTTCTTCTTGAAAACCCTATTAAAAGTAATGCAGTTTTGATGGAAAAGCGTGACAACTTTTCTTTTTTTCTTATCGTTTCGAATTTGCTGAAATTTTATGAAACGGGAAAAAAATAAACACGCACCCGAACTGCGAATGACACGAGTGACCTCACACAGTAGTTTATCATTCTGTAAAAGTGAGTGAAAGACATGAAAGTCATGAGTTCAGATCCCATGACGCCCAGTGTTGAGCCGTTTAGTCAGGCCTAAAGCTTACATTTCTTGCTTTTGTTCTCGAGCTGGATTCTGCATCACATGTTTGTTGTTTTGGATTAAAAATCCAAGATTAATTAATGCAAATTTAATGCAGTCCTCAGAGCCTTTGACAAACACTAGTGCTGAAGTTCACACGCTGCATGTACACTGCTGCTAGTTCATCGCACATGCCTAAGGGTGTCTCAGGCTTAGAGGTGGTGAGTTCATTGAGATAACAAACAGTGCTGTTTCGCTTTAGGAGGAGTATTACACCAAAGGCGGAACAAATTGGCACATAATTCAGGACTTGGATCATAACACACTTGTGTGTGTTTGTAACTTTTGGAATGTATCTTTTTTATTTCTTCTCACTTGGGCTTACTTAGGTTACACTGCCTCTAGACATCATTTAAGGGATGTTGATTCTTCTCACCTTTTTAAACATTTTCTATGCTCTTAATTTGACAAACATAATGTTATACAGTATATTTAAAAATATATATAGATTTGTTATTGATGTTTTTACATCAATGATGTAATGATGTGTTATATCCCAAAACTTTGTGGTTTTTGGCTATGGTGGTGTGTTTTGGCTTTGGTGGTGTCAGTGGGATTACACTTTTGCATTAAGGATAAGCAAAAAAATATATACACTGGCGATCAAAATTAGAGAACAATTTAAAAACAATTGAACAATTCTGAAATAATGTCATCTTCACTGCTCAACAGTTGAAGGAGTTTTTGTCCTGTCTATACCATGCTACCAGAACACCTTTTCCACAAAATAACTAAGCCATTTAAAAAAAAAAAAAAAACATTATTTTGCAGAAAACACACTGATCAAAATTAGAGAACAACAATGACTGTAGCATGGAAAAAGATTACAACAATATTTTCTGAAGGTTATAACAGTCAGCAATTAGTAGGAAGTGTACAGGCCTCTGCTCTGAATGACTTCAGCACATCTGCAGCCACAGGACAGCACTAGTCTCTCACACTGCTCTGGTGTGATTTTGGTCCACTCTTCTTCCAGTCTCCTCCACAGTTCGGTGACTGTAGTGGGTTTCTTGGCCATAACTTTGTCGCCAAGGATTTTCCAGAGGTTCTCTATTGGGTTGAGATCAGGACTCTGGGCAGGCCATGTCATTCTTTCAATGTTTTCAGTTTCAAGGAACTGCTTTACCCGTTTTGCTGTGTGACATGGAGCGTTGTCCTGCATGAACACTGCGGGCTGATTGGGTGATGAACGCAGGGAAGGACCCATATGTTGTTGAAGAAGGTTCTGATAAACATTTGCATTCACTCTGCCATGTAGCTGTATAAGAGGCCCAACTCCTGCTGCAGAAAACATGCCCCAAACCATGACACTTCCTTCTCCACTTTTCACTGACTTCTTTACACACTTTGGGTTCAGTCTTTCTCCAGTTTGTCGCCGAACATGTTTCCCATCGGACCCAAATAAATTAAACTTGCTTTCAACACTGAAGTGAACTTTGGACCAGTTCTCCTCTGTCCACACAACATGCTTCTCAGCAAAGCTTAGTCTAGCCTTTTGATTCTTTCTGCTAATGAGAGGTTTGGTCACTGCAGAGTGGGCTTTCAGTCCAAATGTCTTAAACGTCGAGACACTGTATGACAAGACAGATCCTTACCCTGTTCAGTGCTGAACTGGTGAGCAATTCCAGCTGCAGTGTGGAAACGATTGCCCATTGAGATCCTCCGCAGTATCCTGTCCTCTCTTGTATTTGTCTTCCATGGACGACCAGCCTTCTTGGCGGACTTGAATGAGTTTGTGATGTTGTAAAGATTCAATATTCTTGAAATCACAGATTTGGAACGACCAACTTGTCTTGCTATGGCTGATAAGGTCATCCCTTCGGCCTTCATCTGGACAACCTGCTGCCGGAGGCTTTCAGTCACTTTAGAACGGCCCACCATCTTGCAGAGTCAGTGAAACTGGAAGGTAGGCTGCCAGTTAAATAGGGGTTGACAGATAATCAAGGAAATTAGCACCAGTTACCAGATTAACACCAATAACTGGGAGGTATCTGAAAGTGTTCTCTAATTTTGATCAGTGTGTTTTCTGGAAAATAATTTATTTTTTTTGGAAATGCCTTAGTTATTTTGTGGAAAAGGTGTTCTGGTAGCATGGTATAGACAGGACAAAAACTCCTTCAACTGTTGGGCAGTGAAGATGACATTATTTCAGAATTGTTCAATTGTTTATAAATTGTTCTCTAATTTTGATCACCAGTGTATATTCATAGATTGTCTTTTTTAAATGTGGTCGATTCCATATTTATTTCTGTAAATGTTTAACATTAGATATTCCTTCATCTATTTAACCTGAATCCTACAGCTGTCAGTCTTCTCTTATATAGACTATGGAAAATTCAGGTGCCCCAATACTTTTGTCCACATTCATACATGGGTTCCCCAAATACAGTTTCCCAAATATGCAGTTCCCCAAACTTTTACCACAAAGAAGCACTCTAGGCTACGAGACCCAAACCAGTTCCAGCATGACCATGCCCTTCTGCACATGTTATAGTAGCTCTATGAATGTTTTACATGGGTTGGAGTGGAAACTCTGGCCTGGCCTCCTATAGAGCTCAGACCTCAACCCTGTTGAACACCTTTGGGATGAATTGGAACACTGACTGCACCACAGACCTCCTCAAATCACATCAGTACCTGACTTTACTAACACTCTTGTGGCTGGATGAGCACAAATCTCCACAAGCACGCTCCAATATCTAGTGGAATATCTTCCATGAAGCGTGGAGGGAATTATAACTGTAAATGGGCACTAAATGTGGAATGGAATATTTAAAAGCACATACCAGTCTTATGGTCAGGAGTCCACAAACTATTGTCCATGTAGTCTACTAAAGTTACAAAAAGTTATTAATGCATTCAGTTAAAGCATATTAAAGAACTGAGGCCTTAAAATAAAAAAAGGTAGTGGTATGGAAGTATTTTGCATGCTTTTGAGCTTAAGAGGAGTTTCATATACAGCTCTATGGCCTACAATTTTATTATATATATTGTTTTTTGTATTAAGTCTGTATCAATTTGATTGAAATTTTAATCGATTTGAGGCATCTGTGCTGATACCAACCAAGTCCGGCTACATCAGGAGAGCAATGCAGTAGCACTTTCTCATCCTAATCTTTATACAATGCTTAAGTTCTAAAGATAAACAGTTTGAAAAGTAAAACTAGAAGTCCTAAAGTAACAACATTCGTGAATGTTAACACTGCCGTCAGTACCAATACACTACTATCTAGTCAGCAGATTTGCATCGGATTCAGAGTTTCATGACTAAAGGATCTCTTGCGCTTTTATTCTTGTTTTATAGTAGCTATTGATTTTTTTAAGATTGCTGCCTCAGTTACAAATGATTTCAACCACGTCCTTCTGTAATTTCTGCGTGGCTCCTACCTGCTAAGCTCAATATTTCACTATAAACATATTGACTTGCCTGCTGCGTTTTTAGACCTGCAACTTAAACACTCTTTCTGCAGGAGAGAAGATCTTCTGCATCGACAGCGGCCGCAACTCCCCCCTCCACTCACCCCCCTCCGAACACTACACCATCATCTTCAACGTCTTCGTCATGATGCAGCTCTTCAACGAGATCAACGCGCGCAAAATCCACGGCGAGAGGAACGTCTTCGAAGGCATCCACAGGAACCCCATCTTCTGCAGCGTCGTGCTGGGAACCTTTATTCTTCAGGCAAGACACAGGATTAAACTTTAGTGGCTTTTCAGAGGCATTATTATGCTCTTAAATAGCAGCAAAAGCATTTATGAATGTTATATGAGCAGAATGCAAAAAATGCAATAATACAAATAATACAGCTTAATGTTATGAGGAACCAGTTCCATATTTTTCAGGATTTTGGTGAAAGACACTTACATATGTGGTATGAGGCCTGGTGAAATTTAGAAATAAGGTGGTTCAAAGGCAGAAATAAATAAATAAACAAATAGCAACATGAATTGTTCAGTGTTGTCTATTTAGTGCTCGTTTTTTCTTTTTTTTTTTTTAAATTGTATTGAATCTAGACCTGTTAATTGCTCATGGCGTTCTCGTTTTGTCTGTTTTAGATCATCATTGTGCAGCTGGGAGGAAAGCCTTTCTCCTGCACGGCTCTCACTCTGGATCAGTGGCTCTGGTGTATTTTCATTGGTGTCGGCGAACTGCTTTGGGGACAGGTACAAAAAATTCCCATCAATTTTCAGTTGGCAGGAAAATTTTTTTTTTTTTTTTTTTTTATCATTTATTTTA
Organism: Silurus glanis; assembly: GCA_014706435.1. Classification (NCBI taxonomy): domain Eukaryota; kingdom Metazoa; phylum Chordata; class Actinopteri; order Siluriformes; family Siluridae; genus Silurus; species Silurus glanis. Next base: position 1,502,853 of record JAAIIK010000026.1, read on the forward strand.
TTTTTTATAAATTTGCATGCTGCACTGCTTCATCTCTTCTAAACATGATAAAAAGCCCCGCTCGTTTGAATAAAAACCGTAGGTGTTTTTATTTTATTTATTTATTTATTTTTTATTTTTTGCATTGAAAGGCTCCATCTGCACATGACAAAGTGTGAAAGAACGGTGTGTGTGAGAGAGAGAGAGAGAGAGAGAGAGAGAGAGATGCCGTACTGCTCTCAGCATGACTGTGTAATGAAAACATCATGGCATAGTGCGTGGACGTGGGTGACGTTCAGCAGCTCACACCTGATAGGAGGGAGTATGTGTTGGAGAGTGGAACTGCATGTGAGTCCAGGTCTGTGGGAGGAAGAGAAGGCGGCCTGGCGGACGAGGGTGGGTGTCGGATGGTGGATGAGGTGATGGCACATTGCACAGCAATGCCTGCAAATTGTTGCCGCCCCAAAAAAAAACCCTGCATGTCCCAAAGAAGACACACTGCATGGCAGTATAATAAGACATGAAAAGTTTATAGCCGGCAATTACACACCATCACATGGAAATGGAAACTGAGCCTGGAACTCCCACTGCGTCTCTTGTCTCAAAGCACACACAGACACAGACAAGAACACACACACATAAACCAGCATTTGTTTAGGAATTTATACAGGTACTAGTTAGTACATCAGTTTGTGCATTCTAGAAGACCGAAAAATTTAAAGAACATTGATTTCAGAATAAGGAAAAGAGGAAATAATTTTCTAGCCATTATTATTAATAGTATTATATTTAGCCATTCATCCCCTTTTTGATTGATGTATTGGTTTCCCTGCATCAAATTTCTCATAGGCATCAACATCTTAGATTATGGAAAGGTGCATCACTTGTGGACATTTGTGAAGCAAAGACATTCTTCACACACACCTACTGTATCTCTTTTCATTAATACTCTGAGTGATCGTCATCATCCACAGTTAGAAGAAGGATTGATCTTATTGTAGTATGTGCAAGTTCGAATACCCTGCACCCCCTAACTCCCACTGCTGACCTTTTTAACCCTCGAATCATCATAATTGTAAGTTGCTCTAGATAAGGGCATCTGCCAAATGCTTTAAATCTAAAAGGCTGCCTTGCATGGAAGTATCTACTTCAAGACCCAACATGAAAAAAGCAAGACTGAGTACAGAGAAGAGTTATAATATTTATGGCCATAATGATGAACTCTTTGTCTGGAGGAATAGATTGAGGATTTTGATATAAAGAATCTGTTGCAATGTTAAAACATGGGAATGGCAGCATAGTGGGTTTTTTTAATTTAATTTTGTATTTTTTGATGAACAAGGGGCTGTTGCATCGCGCATCATGAGCAGGATGGCAGGAAATTCACGACTGGATCATTAGCTGGACATTGAATCTACCTCGTGTTGTAACAAATTGTAGCAAAATGGCTAAAAGACAACTAAATGAAAATATTACAGTGGCCATTACAAAGCCCCGAATCCAATGCAACATTTGTTCCCACAGTCCTGAGTTGTATCAGTTTTGCCAAAGTTTTATGAGAAGCTTGTGGAAATTTACTGTACAGATTCAGTACTCCACATTGATTTAGAGGAGGAAATGTATCATAGCATGAAATGTGTCAAGTCATGTGCATTATATAGACAAAAGTTTATGGACACCGGACCATAAGATTTGTATGTGCTTTTTGAACATCCCTTTCAACATTTAGTCCCCATTTGCTGTTATAGTAACGTCCACTCTTCTAGTTAGATGCTCTACTAGATTTGTGCTAGTGTGCTTGTGGAGATTTATGCTCCTTCAGCCTCAAGGCTGTTCGTAAAGTCAGGTACTGATGTAGGAATGATCAGGCCTGGGGTGTAGTCAGCGTTCCAGTTCATCCCAAAGGTGTTCGATCGGGTTGAGGTCTGAAGCACTCATGATCTTCCACTCCAACCCATGTAAAGCATATCTTCATGGAGCTCACTTTGTGCACAGTGGCATTGTCATGCTGGAGCAGGTTTGGGTCTCCTAGTTCAAGTGAAGAAAAATGTTCGCATACCGAATCCAAAGACACCATATACAGTTGTGTCTCTCCAATTTTGTGGCAACAGTTTGGGTAGAACCACATATGGTTGGAAAATTCAGGTGTCCCAATACTAATGTCCATTCAGTGTATACTGTATGTGACTATATAATATAAATTTATAACACTGCAGCTGTCTTTTACCATTTCAAAACTGCTTTTACCATTTCAGTTAATTACAGTTTTCCATTTTTTGTGGAACAGAAACTTAATCAGTAAGCTATGTCTGCTTTGTTAGTGACTCATTATGACAAATTGTAGTCTCAAGACAAAAAAGACATGTTTGAGTGGATAATTTACTGAAAGCAAATGTTTTGCAGAAATATTTCTTGACTGCCTCCAAAACCGCCTCTTAGAAATTAGTCATGTTTCCATTCTTTTCACAGTGCATGGAAATTTTGGGCAAAATGATGTCTCTTTTACACAGCTTCAAATTATTGGACTACAAATGGAGATTAGACTGAAAATGGAAAAATCTGAGTTTATACAATAACAAGGACTTGAAAAACTTGTTTAAATACATTTTCAGTGTATTAAAATTTTAGACAGGTGTTAGTAGACTGAATAATTTGAGAACTAAATCGAATAAATGGTCGAACGTTGTCCATATTTAGAAAGTTGTTTGTTGTTTCTAGTAGAAATGAATCTGATCAGTAAAACTGCTAATTTGATATTCACCCTCATCCTCTTCTTCGTCCTCAGTTGATCTCTGCCATCCCTACACACCGACTCAAGTTCCTGATGACGGCTGGTCACGGTAGCACCAAGGAGGAAATGCAGAAGGAGGAGCAGATCCAGGACGTGGATGAGATCGATCATGCCGAGATGGAGCTGCGTCGCGGTCAGATCCTCTGGTTCCGAGGCCTGAACCGCATCCAGACTCAGGTACACCCCCAATGCCCTCTCACTTACCAGTGTAGTCTTCTCTTCCAGCCCTGACCACATTTGCAAGAGCGAGGAAAATGAGGACATGAAGATGTGTAGAAGATCTTAATCATTTGTAGACTTTCTAATGTGAATATATGATCAAATATTGGAAAAAGGTTTTGTTGGCCTCATGAGACAAAGAACAAGAAGTGTCTGAGGAAAAGACAAAGTAAAATTTAATGCAGTGCAGCCATTAAAATTTTTTTTAACTTAACCACTTTGCTTAGCTGGTTAGCCCTCAGAGCATTATGACTATAGTATTATTCATGTCTATACCCATACTATAGCATTAGAAAGTTGAGGGATTGCTTGATTTGCTTGAGCAGGGTGTACAGCTGAGCGGAACAATGAACTACATCACTCTTCACTCTCCTCACAAGTAAATTTTTTTTTTTTTTTGTTTTTTTTTTGGTAGAAATGATTAAATCCTACTCGCACCACTGCATTTGACTTAATGGCTTTCTGGATACGAAAGATCACTACATTGTTATGACATAACTTATAGTCAGCACAGACCATTCAAAGCAGCTTTATTTGCGTTGCCTGTTTTTTTTTTTATATTACTTATTAAGAATTCTAGAAAGTAAGTGCTGAGAATAATAAGGAATACTAATGGCCTGTGCCATTACTGGCAAATAATCAGTGGCCGAGTCGTTTAATACAACCTGATGTATAGTGGTGTGTTTTTTTCCCCTTTTCTTTAATTATATGCGCTGATGGGTTTTATTCCTCTCATACGGCAATTGCGCCTTTAAAGCATCTACAGTTACATTCAATATTATGTAAAGTCAGAACGAATTCTGCAAATTTATACATAATAAGTATAAAAAACAAAGGCATCTGCTCACAGATTTGGAAATCACAGAACCTTCTGCTTTAAAGTTTTTCCACAGAAAACAATGTGCTGACAGGAGGCCTTCTAGGGGTTTCCTAACAGATTATTTATTTATTTTTATTTTTTTTTAAATACCGTAATTTCCTAATCTGGTTATTATTAGCCTTAAATAATACAAGTCACTTTGAAAAAGTTGACTCTATAGAACAGTTAACGTACAACATAAGAATGTTAACCTCACAGCCGTAACTCCAGTCATAACCCTGCACTCCTTCTGATTAGGGAGCTTTATCAGCCTAATGATAAAACAATACAAAAACAAATGTAAATGGACGAGAGCCTTTGTTTCTTCTCTGAGCTCATTCATGCGAACTCAGACCCTTTTAAGACGCCGAGTTGAGCAGTGGTGTGTGTCACATGGTAAAGGACAAGACACACTGGGATATAACGCACTTCCCTCATGGCTACAAAAGTTATCTACAGCCTTCTAGAAATCCGGAGAGACTGAATCTCTAGAGACCGCAATTCTGTGTGCGAGACATTGGATGTCAAAAGTTCAATCTGCTCAAGCTGCTTCTAATAAAAGAAACCTTTATTGGAGAATATAAGGCTTTATACAGTTTCTACTAGTGATTTATTTAGCTTCAAGGATAGTTTCTTTTCTGTTGTGTGTGGGTTTTTATTTTTTGGATTGGATGAGCCTGACAGAGAACCCTTTACGGAACGCCGAGACAAGGGCGATATGACTCGTACTGAGCAACGATAAACGTTCCGTACGAATGTCCACAGGCAACATGTTTCTACCGTCGGGCTTCATTAGGTTTCCTGTCCGCCTCTGAAAATGGAAAGCTGAATACCAAGCAAATGTTTTGCTGCATTTCAGGGCTAAAATGTTTTGTTTAACTGTAACTTACTGGGATCACAAGGCATTTAGGCCATCAATCTTTGTCAGTCTCTTTCAATTTTTCTTTTTTTTTTTTTGCTTTCTCTTTTATTTTTTTTTAGCTTGCTTTCTAACAAGAAAGACCTCGAATATTCTCACCCCGGTGGCCAAGTTACAAAAGTGCAGGCTTTTTATTTTAAGTATTATTATTAATCTTTATTGATTTATTTGTTTATTAATCTTTATTGATTATTGTGAAATTGAAAGATTTTTTAACATATTAATCTTTTGTAAACGTACAAAAAAATTGCACCATTTGCTCATGTCATATCAAGTTTAAACCTTTATTTTATTTAACTGAAATTAACTGTACATATTGTTTAAATGATGTTTTAAAATGCCTTTATGCACGAATGTATGTTCTACATATAAATGTGTGCCATGATGACACATGATGATTGGTGGTGTAACTGGAGCAGACAGTGATGTCACGACAAATGGGAAGTTTTTTTAGTGCGTGTCATCTGGCCTGGATTTTGTCCCAAATCCACTTCCCTGCCCTTGAATTCCAGACTGCCTCTTCCCTCTTTGCCTTCAAGCACTGACATAGACAAGGTTGAACGTTCCCTCTCCGTCTCCCTATTTGACCGCAAGGGGAAAAAAAGCTGCTTGACTAATTAGCTCCTTATCGTCTTTCCTGTCCCACCAACACAATTTCTAATCCTCCTGGATTTCTATTTTTTTGTCATGCATGGTTAGCTGTACACAATAGAGGATTTAATTGGCACATAGACGATTCATGGTGAAGTCATCAATGCCGCCTTGTATAACCACTTTTTTTTTTTGTCGTTTACCTTTTTTCTTTTCAATGGGAGCTTTCAGCCTTTCCTTAGTCCTAAAAACTTTTTCCTACAAAAAAAAGAATATAAAAATGTTTTATTCATTCATTAAAAAAAAAAAACAAATCTCCTTTCATCCTTGCTCTTCCTCAGCTGCCTAAAAAAACTAATTATTAAGGGGTTATGTCTTTTTTTTTTTTTTTTTTCTTCAGTAACATGTCTGCTGTAACCACTGATTGCTTTATATCTTGGTGTCTTGGTGTCTTTGTGTCTTCCCTCTTTTTTCCTTCATTCTCCCTTTACTTCATCGGGGCCTCTCCCCTCTCCTTTGCAGATGGACGTGGTTTATACATTCCAGTCAGGCCAAACGGCGGTGCCCGGTGCGCTTCGGCGCCAGCCTTCGGTGGTCAGCCAGCACAACGACGCAAAAACCGTTTCTAGCCCCACGCATGTAGGGCTTTCCCCTTCCACTGCCACGGCGCTGCCTGCCCCTGCTTCCTCCTCTACTGCAGGCAGTGAGTGGCTCTTAACACACAAGCCAGACTGCTTCTGCATGAGCAACCAAAGCATTATAACCACCTTCTTTCTTTCCCATCTCTCTTTCAAACTGTCTTTCTTTGTCTCCATGTCACAGATTACCAAATACACTCTCTCTCTCTCTCTCTCTCTCCCACTCCCTCTCTCTTTTTATCTGATCTGGAGTACTACTGAAGTAGACTGGAGGCTTTACTGTGGAATTTGGCTCCGTCCATAGATTACGCACTCAAGTTTGGGTGGAGGGATTTTTGCCAAATTCCTTTCCAATTCCTCCATGCATGGGTGGAAACGCAACTTTTTTTTTTTTTTTTGCGCAACAAAGCACATTTTGGCTAATCAATCCTCCTATTAACACAGTGAAGAATTGTATTTATTCGCAAGAGGCTCTGTAAAAGTTTGCCAGGTTTGTAAATAACAAGCTTGGGGTAAGGGGTTCTTCGTCGTCCAACATTAGTAGTACTAGCATACGTTCTTGAAGAAACGTACAGCAAAAAAAAAATCTTTAAGTTAGCTAACACAGTTCCCAATTTCTACTTATTTATTTTTTTTATTTGGTTTATTGGTTAGTCTCTTGATATTGTTGAGGAATTAGCAGAGGTAGAAAGACAGAGACTTCTTTTACTTATAGCTAAAACGGCATTCATAGTATTGCATAGTAAAATAAATATCACGTGCGAGTTTCTGTCACGAGCCCGTTTTGTAAACCAAATGGGGTCACCATCATTTGTTTGGGAAATCGGCGTAATATCATTACCATCATAATAAGCTAATTTTTTATTTTTCAATATTGATCATAATGGCATGTTATTAATCGGCTTGATTTTAGCCATTTTTACCCAATTTTGGGCTTGCAATTTTTTTCCTGATTATGATTGCCAGATTATTCTTAGCTGATTAGCTAAAATATGATTAGCTTCTTGTAATTAATGCTTAAGATGAGCAAAGTTATGTGTATTTAAAGATGGAAATTAGTAAACAGTGTCTACACAAAGGATTTAGAGCTATTTATTTATAATAGAAAATGCTATATAGATTTGACTTTGGTGAGATTTTCACTTTGGTAAGTTTTCATTGTGCAGCTTGGAAACGTAACTAGAAAACGTAGAGGCTAGCGTGAAAAAAGGCTTTAATAGAACAGTCTGTATCTGAAATCAATCTGCATGTGATTTTATAAATATGCTTTTACAGAGCCACTCGCAATATGATTTAGAAAATCTCTCCTGCAATGAGGACAAATCTGAGCGAGTTACAGACGAAATCAGTCCCATGGAGTGCAAATGTCATTTTCCATTCAGCTTGAGGAAATTCTCAAGGTTTTTTTTTTTATTTTTGGTCCTCAACCAGAATGCATGAAACTACAAATGTCTAATAATGTAAAATATGTACAAGATCTACTTACTTCTCTTGCATTCCATCACTTTCACTCTTGGCATTTGGCCCTCTGGTTATACCAGTGCACGCTGTTTGACGGGAATATGAATTGCTCTGCTACTGTGTGCATGCTTTATAGCCTTGCGAGAGGAAATAGATAGAGCCAATGAATGAAAGAATTCAGAGCCGTTCAGGATGCGAATGCCAGTTTGCTTTCCGATTTGCTTTTTATCTCTCACTTTCTTTTTCCTTTTGATTAAGAAAGTTAGGAGCGGATTAGGCTCCAGTCCCTGGGGGGGATCAGAGTTATTTTAAGCGTTATCTAATTAAGAGGTCTCACAGAGGGTAATAGCTGAGCATCCAGTGCATAAAAAAAAGAAAGAAGAGTATACAGTATATGCGCATGCAGATCTCAGTTTGTGCATGTGTATCTGTATGTACATGCATGTGTGCTTTTTATGACCTCTTTGTATTGACGCTTAACGTTTGCAGCTTCTTTAATCGTTTTCTCTAAGGAATCTTTTCTTTTCACTCTGAAAGGCAGAAGCAGTAAATAGATTTTAGGTTGGTGGACAAAACAGTGGTCTGGGTGAAGAATCTTTTTTTTTTTTATTTTTTTTATTATTTGTAGGTTCAACAACCAGGAATAAAATATTTGTTTATTTTAGGAAATGTTTTTACCCACTTTGGAACTATAGAGCACACCTTTCTTTCGTACCTTTTGCTGCACTACACGCCACACATTTCACTGCAAAAATGACCGATATAATTTAAAATATCTTCAATATTGATTTAAGACCTCAGTACACCCATTTTATAAATTAGAATCGTGCTTAAACTAATGCTCTACTATATATTTTTTTTTATTTAATTCTAGATTGATCTTGAATGATACTATAGACTTGACTGTTTGATACGGTCAAATTGAAAGACCTTTTGATACAGTTGATTGCACCTTTGATACTATAGACAAAGTAATATTTGTACATTTGACTGAATTGTTGATAGTATAGACTTTTCCATTCGAAGTTACCTAGAAGACACTGTGCCTTGTTTTAGGTCTTGTTTCACTCAAGGTTTCTTCCTCATGCCATCTCTTGGTGCTTTTCCTTGCCATTACCACCTCTGGCTTGCCTCATTAGGGACCCATTTAAAGCCTAGCTGCTCTGTGATGATGTCCATTGTTAAGATTGCTATATGAGTCAAATTGAATTGAATTCAAATAAAATTTGCGTTGTGTTATCGTATTATTGATCACGATGTTCTTTCTCTTCATCTATTTTAATGCCAATTATTTAGTTTGCCTGGCAACCAAAACCTGGCATAGGGCAGCACATTGGCACTTTCCATAGTTAATGAATGTATGAGAACATGTCTGGTCAAAATCCTCTCTAAAAAGAGATTAAAGGAATAAAACAGGAAGTGATTAAAGGAATGCAGCGTAATTGGTCCATGACCTTGATCTATCCTTTGAGACTGTCTCCAAGGTGACGGGTCGCCACTTCTTGTGCCTCATGTTCGCTGTCTGCCTAGCAACAGAACCGAGAAAGAGGGAGAGACGGAAACATGCAGATGCTCACCCTTTTAGCTTGCTCTCTCTTTCTCTCACTCATATCTCACTTTCTTGCCACTGATGAGAGACGGCAGACTCTTCATCTCTCACATCCCCTCCCCCTTTCGCCTTCTCCTACACCCTCCCTTCTCCTTTTCTCTCGCCTTCTCACACTTTACACTCTCTTCTTTTTTTTTTCCCTCTGCTCTCTATCCATCTAGACTATTTTTTTTCCAGCCCACCCCCCCATACCCCTCCTCGTCTCTTTCCAGATCTCTGACACGACACGCTCCATGCTTACTTCACTCATCCCTCCCACTCTGTTTTGCAGGAGGATATGCGAGTCATGACTCTTCTGCTCCCTTTACCTATGTTACCTAGGTGGAAACGTTTTCCACGCTATCCCTTTAGCTTTCAGCAGGAGAAACTGTCTGCTTGTATTACTGCTGTGCGTTTATCAAAGCCGTCCGCTGACTTGCAGCTGACGAATCATGTATAAATGACTATTCTTCTCCGAGGGAGCAATAGAAATGCATTCCCTCCTCTTATGGAAGTTAAAACGATTGATGTTTGATTTTTGGAAGTCCTTTTGTCTTGTGTGCCTTTCTCCTTTGTGTCTTCCAGAGAGATGTTTTCTCTTCCTCGGTTAATTTTTGTGGGGTTAAACTTTAATGAGCGATTTAATCCCGAAGGGATGCCAGACGTGTCGAGATGAAGAGCCACTTTTCTCTGAAGCCGTGATGGAGCGGCTTATGAGATTCATAGGAGATTTGACCGTATGACAAAATGCAATTCTGGGAATATAAACAGTCGTCCTAGTGAAGCCAGATATCAATATTTATGGCATGTGGAGGCTTAAGGCTTCGTATAGGGAAAGCGAATGGCGTTGACAGACACCGTATTATAGACGGGATTGAGTCGGTGCGCAATTTCACATGTTTAGGAGCAGCTGAACATTTTCTAGATGTTTATTGGCTTTCCTGCCTTTCATCCTGAGTAAAGTAAAAAGGGATGATAAACAGGACTATTTCGCATTGAATTATATAAATTATGCAAATATGTTCTGTATAGACAAACGTATTGGGACACCTGACCATATGTGGTTCCTTGCCAAACTCTTACCACAATGTTGGTGGCACTCAGTGGTATAAGGTGCCTTCGGATGTGGTAGCATGAGATTTTTCTCTTCACTTGAACTACAATGCCCAAACCTGTTCCAACATGGCAATACCCCTGTGCACAAAGACAGCTTCATGAAGATATGGTTTGTCGGTTGGAATGGAAGATCTTGAGTGTCCTGCTATAGAGCTCTAACCTCAATCTTACATTGTTTAGAACTGAAACACTGACTGCACCCCAGGCCTCCTCAATCTACATCAGTGCCTGACTTTACTAACACCCTTATGGCTGAATAAGCACAAATCTCCACAAGTACACTCCTATTGGAACATCTTCCCAGAAGAGTGGAGGTTAATATAACAGGAAATGGGGACTAAATGTGGAAATGGGATGTTCAGACAACACATATGAATCTTATGGTCAGGTGTCTACAAACTTTTGTACATATTGTGTAGTGCATAAATCAGCACTTAGTTTTGATATTAAACTGTTTAAATACATTTGTACTTTTACTCAAATAGAAATATAAAAGATATATTTTTTAACTTGTATATCTTTTTTTTTTTTACTCAGGTACATGTTTAGCATTGCTAAAATGCAACCGTGTTGAAATGAAACTGAGAGAGAGCGAAAAAGATCTTACCCTGACATATTGTAGTTTCATGCTTTAGTGTCTTGCCAGTATTTCAGCACAGACACTTCCAGATCTTAAGCCTAGTCCCAGACTTGAACTAACTCGTTCTATTCACAACTTTAGGAAAAGGATGTCCCCTTGAACTGGGCTGTCTTTTTAATGCCATAGCAGTACATTTGGAAAGTACTATCAGAAGATAAGCACTAAGTACTTATCATCTTATCTTATCTTGTAGTCATTTCACGGAAGGACCAAGTGTCTCTCAATATGTCAATGTCTGAAGTTGATGATGTAAAAGGAAAAAAATGGAAATTAAATGTAAATACAAACTCACCGGATTAATTCAAATATAAATCATATTCTCGAAAAACATTTTCAGGGGGGTTTTTTTCCCATCTTTTACTTGATGCTTCTAAACTCCGTCTACTGAAACCGAGCAGTAACTTCAATTAAAGTCTTATTTTTTTGAAGAATGAACCAAATCTCAAGATAAAAAACTTTGTGAACTATCAGTCCCCACAAATATCATACAATCATTCATTTAGGAGAGAAAAAAGAGAGAGTATTTTTCCCCACTGCCACTGGCCATGCATGTCACTTGTATAGTGCATACATGATTGATCTAAAACACTTTGAAAGGCATGATTGCATCATCCAGACGTTGTTAGATGAAATACACCATCGAAATCAGAAAACCGCTTTAGTTCAACGATCATGCAAATGAGTGTTCCTGCTGATGCTGAGACCCTTTAACCTGCAGTGATTCGGGGAAAATTCTGCTCAGATTGCAGATTGTTTGAATTTCACTGTATCTCTTCTTTGTTCTTTAAAAGGAAAAAATTTATATATTTTCTATTTTTCTCATCAACACCTCTTTAAAGAAGAAAAAAAAAGGATAAGACGTTTGTTCAGTAGAGCGTGCACGTGATTGGGTGCTGCCTGTTTGTGTGTGCAGCATGTCTAATGTCTGGTATTTTTAGTGCCTGTGATGTGTTTAATGTTGTGCAGTGACGTGCCTGAAGTTCATGCCTGTTGTACCTTTTTTTTTTTTTTTTTAAATGCTTGTGCTATGTTCTATTTATGTTGTTTTGGTACTTTACAAGCAGCTTCAGTTTGGAGATTGCGTTTTCCTAAGTTGCAGATGCAGTGCACGTTCTGTGACCACTAGTCTAATCCCTCTAATCCGTGTTCTTTCTCTCTGCATTTCTCCTGAAACCCCAGATTAAGGTGGTGAACGCTTTCCGCAGCTCACTGTACACGGGCCTCGAGTCCAACAGCTCCATCCACAACTTCATGGTCCATCCTGATTTCATGTCGCGGGCCGAGGAGGAGGAGGAGGAGGACGTGCCGACGATAGAGGAAAGCAGTGCCGAGATCGAGCTGCTGCCTTCCTCCTCCTCCGTGTCCTCCTCCTCCGCCTCCCCTAGGAAAAGTGGAGGTGGAGGCGGAGAACCCCCGGACAATTCCGTCCACGGCCGCGAGTTCTCCGTCTGACCATCTTCTCCTCAGTCCTGATTGTGTCCCCCTTCAAGCTTCTCCCTGAAAGAAAAAAAAAAAGAAACACCTCGCCCTTCATGCAGAATCCTCCCGTGGAGCCTCCTCCCCCTTCAGCTCCTCCTCGCCTGGCAGCGTGGCGTCGGCACTCTGACAGCTTGTGCGGCAGAGTCTAACTTGCCCACATGAGGGCAGATCGGAGGCTGCAGCCTGTCCTTCACTGACATTGTATCCTTGTTCTCTCTTTCTTTCTTTTTTTTTTTTGGTGGTCAGATTTATACGTCATGTTTTTGTTTCTTAGGTCTTTTTTTTTCACAAATTTTACTGTGTCAGATTTACAACAGATGTGTTCATACATGATTTTATTCTTTTTACATTTTATGATGTTTCTAAACACAAGCGACACTCATCTGAAAAGTAGTCAGTAGTTTCAAACATTGTTCTTTTTTTTTCTTGTTTATTTTTATTTTTTTTTAAACCCCCAAAACTGCTGTCTTATCAATGTTTTACGGAGTCCACACACTACATTTTTTTTTTTCCTTCCCCAAATACATTGACTTTTTTGAATTAAGTTCATCTTTGTCTTTGTTTCTTTGACCGTGTTTTGGGTTGTGTACGCACAGACCTAAGGCTGCTACGATGAAAGTAGAGTGAAAGAACGTGTGCTTGATTTTCACCATGACGAAACATGTGGGCCATGCAGCGCATCATCTCAGCCTCAACAGTTGCAATCGAAATCCCAGAATGAAGTTAGAGGATGTCTAGTTAGCATGGAACTTTGTGTTTACCATGACTCATGACTGAGAGTTTGTGTGCGCGCGAGTGTGTGTGTGTGTGTGTGTGTGTGTGTGTGTGTGTGTGTGTGTGTGCGTGCACGCATGCGTTCCTGCATTCAGCTTAGATTCAGGTCTACTTTTCTTGTCGTTTCACGTTAGACTCGACTCGGTTGTGCTGATCAGTTGCGGAAGACATTTGGAGGATCTGAGCAGTTCCGTTCCGACACTCCGCCTCTGAAGGAAAAACAAATAATAATCAGCATCCGACACATTATAGCTAACACGTATCCCGCACCCCGAAGCGTCTGTTTCGAGCCCTATTAATGGCCCGTTAGATGAGCTGCCAAACTTTTGGCCATGTGCTTCTAATTCCCAAATCGTAGTACTGCCATATTTCTAATCCTGACTTCATACCGAGCTAGGTTAGACTTTTTCTACTTGCTAAGAGCCATATTTTATAGGTTGTTCTTTTATAATCCCATTTACCTTTTTTTTTTTTTTTTTTTTTTTTTTTTTTTTTTTTTTTTTTTTTTTTGCTTTCCTCCTTTTTTTGCGCCAAAAAAAAAAAAACAGTCACTGCCGAAAAGACAAGAAGACGGACCACTTTTAATATTTCACGTGCAACAATTTAGACAAAGCCGCACTTCCCCCTACTGGCAATTAAGATTTTTTTTAATTTGTTGCTTATTTCCCCAAAGTGATGTATTATTCTGGCGAAATGTGTAAATTTCATATAAGCCTCAATGTTCTGTTTTGTTTTTTACAACTGTTCTGTATTTTTATATTAAGTACTTTTTAATATTATGGAAATCTATAAATGAAATGGTGTATAGGCCCGGCGCATTCAGCACTGTCATTGGTTTGTGATGTAAAAAGCGGGCAGGTAGTCTACGTTGCTTTACAGATATACTTATGCCACGTTTAATAAGAAACACTTTGACCAAGGAGAGAACGAGAGCACGTCGTGTTTACTTCAAATCCCGAAAGATACATAAAAAAAAAAAAAAAACTCTGCTTGGGCGTAGGTGTGTTGGGGGGATAAAACGAAGGCCTATAATATAACTAACATACCGGCTACTGTAAATGGTACACAGCTATTTGCGTTACCGTTGCTAGCTCAAAAATTTAATCTTTGTTCGTTCTATATGAATTTTAATTACAATGCATATTTTCATCATGTAAATTCACACTATGTTTGTTCATTGGCATGATATTCTCATAATTTATTTGTTTTTTTCTTCTCTCTTTTTAAATATACAAGCTTGTCAAGGTTTGTTTGAGAGTACATTTGTGCGTGCAAATGCTCTGAATAATTTTTTTTTTTTTTTAAATCAATCTTCTCACATCTAGTGCACCATGCTTGACGTTCAGTGTAGTGTTAAAACAAAAAAACGACAAAAAAGCTCGTTCTGCAGTCAAAGCTTTAAGAAAGTTCTGCCAAAGTGTTATTTTGTACAATCATTACATAGCGTTATACGAGTCCCTACAGAAATGTTGCGCTGTCAAAACGACACTACTGCTTTCATGTCCTAAAAATGTCCTAAATGAATATTTGTGAATTTTGTCACTTTTTGTTTCTTTCACCTCATTGCATCATCTTATCCCTGGACATTGTGCTGTACACTGATCAACACTAAATCATTTGGAAAAGCAGCAGCAGTTTCAGTTGTACTCGATTTGGCTCTGCAAGACGATTTAGTTCTCGTAGCGTACGCGTCTCGAGGATTTGCCGAGGTGCAGAAGAAAAAAAAAAAAACACACTCAAAAACATGGCATGGAGTAGCCGATTCGACTGCGTGGCTAGTCTACTGAAATGTCTTCGACAGCTCTTGTTTCAGTGTCGGGGCTTAGGAGCGATACACCGCAGCTGTAAATAAACCGCATTTTTAAACCTGAAATTTAGTCACGAGCGCCTACATACCATCACTTGGGCAACCAAAAAGTCTATTCGAATTGTGAGAGGTTTTAAAAAAAAAAAAATGTGGGTAAAAAAAAAAGGATGCAACCAATTTCTTTAATTCCTATGAATACAATAATAAGCACTGGTGTTATTTTTGTATAAACCTAATATCATCTATGTGGCATGCATGACTTATAAACAAAAATGGTGGTTCAAAGCAATATGTACAACCTGGTGTGAGTGGTATTTCTAGTGTCCTGTGTTGCTTCAAAAAAAAGAAAAGAAAAAAAAAGAAAGAAAGAACTTTTTAACTGTTCAATATATGTGTTCAGTGTTTCTGCATGATTACGAATGGAATGAGATGTCCCGAAAAACCTGTACTCGATCTCACGATGAACGCCGCACATGGCACTCCAACACACACACACACACACAGCTCTTATATATATGATTAACAGAACAGAAGAAACACACACTGACATGATGCTGTCATAGGAAAAAATGAACACTGTTCGCTGGATGTGTTCGAATATATTATTATATATACATGTCTGATTCAGACTGGGAAGCTTGTCCACTCTGCTTTCTTCTTTAGGCTTGTATTGTATTTTTTCACACTCCGATTCAATCAATCTAACGTTCCACAATCACTAGGAAAATGAGCTGTGGAATGGGACTTTTTTCCTTTTTTTTTTTTTTAATCCAAGCATGATCACATTTACTCCACATTCCCATCTATAACTTTCCATCTCATGTCATTTCTGGTAGGGTCATGCATGTTATACAACATGGTGTCATGTCAAGCATGAGCCATCAAAGGGTCATCATGGAGTTTTGCTAATAAAAGAAAAACTGGAGACTTTGAATCTAAAGGTAAGCATCCATCTATTTTTTACCTCCACATTCTCGTTTTTTTTTTTTTTTTTTTTTTTTTTTTTTTTTTTTTTTTTTTTTTT
>JAAIIK010000026.1:1518837-1531170 GCA_014706435.1 Silurus glanis
TTTTTTTTTTTTTTTTTTTTTTTTTTTTTTTTTTTTTTAATTATTTATATGTAAATTCTGCATAAAAAAAAAAAAAAAAAAAAAAAAAAAAAAAAGAAACAGCACCGGTTTTCATTCAGTGACTTGGGAATGTGGGCTTGATTGTGTAAAATCCGAAGAACAGGTAGATGTGGGGAATAAAAGCAAAAATGATTGCTGTTTCCAGTGACCGGCGATTACTGTGACAGACTGTGGCCACTTGTCACGCTCACAGGTCTGTCTGTCTGTTCTGTTTCTGTACCTTCTGTATGATATTTTATAAGTCAGCCAACCTTTTCCTCAGAGCCAAGTAACTTTTGTATTTTGTATAGAGGTGGATAGTCAAAGAAACTCAACATTATAGAGTTAGGCAGAAAAAATAGATAAAAAAAAATGTATTAAGCCTAAGCATATAAAATGTATAAGGTGGAAAAAAAATAGCCATTAAAGATATCGGTTTTCTTTTTTTTTTACTTCTGTTTTCTTGGATTCTGAATAGGACTATAATATCGATTTGCTGACAACTAGAGTAAGTTTACTTATAGCTCTCTTCTGACTATTTTTAATCGACTGCGTCTGAGAGGAAACCATGCTCTCGTGCCTAAGGTCGTGTTTACATTCGATACCGAGGTGTGGCTTTGTTTTTGCGTGAAATTAAGCAAAGATCTTTTCCTTGAATAAGCTGTCCTGGTCACGAAAGTGCCATTTAAGGCGATGTTGCGTCAAACATACCACTGTGGTAATGACCTGAAAATGTTTGTTTGGCTAAAAGAGATGGGTTTGGATTTTGGGAAGAAAAAAAAAAAGCATTACTCTGAAGATCGTTTGAAATCTAAATTCTAACAACTAGGAGTAATGGTGTATTGTTTCAGATGATATTTATAAAGTTTTATTCTTTTAATTTTGCCTTTTTATTAGTGATCTTACAGATAAAAAAAACTGGAACGCTAATGCTTTTTTTTTTTTTTTTGCACCATCAAGTCTACGTGTTTACACTCCAGCTACATCTGCCCAGTTTTTGTCTGAATGACGTAGAATCTGTGTTCTTACTACATAGTATAGCACTTTAAGGGCTCTCCAAGGGCTAAAATGTGACAGCAAGATACCAGTTGACAAAGTCTGAATGTCTGAGGGACACAAAATTCGAAAACACTGCGTAATGGGTACAGGAGAAAGATAGCATGGGAGGTCATTTTAAAAAGCATTTGTCATTTTCAGCATTAGTTGACCTTCATTGGTAAAAAGCTTCATTAGAGAAATGGGTTACGATAACAGAAGATTGTTAACACTTGTTTTATTAGCAGCTTTGGACCAGGTGAACAATTAGGCTGCACTGAGAACCTTTAAGGAAATGATTGATGATCATAAACAGCATCTTATATCAATGTGTGTTTCAGCTGACACCAATCCGGCATTAGATTAACCCTCTCCACAACACGTTCCCTTTCTGTAAATATAACTTATCATGCCAAAATGTCAGTCCTGTTTGCTTCCAACTATGCAACAGATTGGTTGATTTTAGATTGTGATCAATTATTTAATCCTGATTATTTCTCTCTCTCTCTCTCTCTCTCTCTCTCTCTCTCTCTCTCTCTCTCTTTTTCTTTTCTCTAGCTCTCTAAATTAAATTTTTTTTTTATAATTTCTGTCTCGGTGAACGCATCCATGCCCATTTCTCATCATTTATGCTAACAAACAAACAAAAAAAAGCAAGTGTATTATGTACGTATGTATGTATGCGTGTGATGTGCACACCTTCGAATTTTATTTACTCTTTTGTAATATATGATCATGTGGAATGCCTTGTTCTTTGTCCTGTCGTTTGAAATTAACAGAACAAACAAAAAATTATACCTGAGCAATTGAGGTGAAAGTTATTCTATACTATAACTATATAAATATATATATATATATATTATATATAATATATATATAAAGAAATAAAGCCATTAGGATTTGAAATACATTAAGACTCCTTTTGCCACTTTTTTTCCCCCTTGAATGAGTTTTTAAGCAGGTAATGTATTTATTCCACTAGTGTTTTCAGCATTAACTTGCACTGAGGACTCTGAGATTTGACTGGTCAGTTGCAGCACAGCAGGAACACTGTATGAATGAAATGAGGAGCACACTTTACATATTTCAACAAGTCTGAATTCTGGTTTATTTTTTTCCTTTGATCGATTGTATAACAAAGGCCCTGGCAAAAGAAACAAACTAAGTTCAGACTTGAGGGTTGTCAAAATGAAAAGCATTTTAATCAGCAAATAATGACAGGTTGATCCAGAAAGTTCCCAAAAGCACAGTCAGTGGACAATCTTTATATACCGTTCTTCTAAAAGCCTTATGTTCATCTTTTTATTTGCCAACCTTTATCTCATCTGCCTCCATTATCTTCAAATAGCTAGGTTCTTTCCAATTTAATAAAACAATGGTGCAGAACTGTCTAACATGGAAACCTCTCAAAGCCCTGACTATGGATTCTTTTGGTACATTCATCACTGAGTAACAAATCACCCTTTCAAACGTTTCCCAGCACAGAGACAAAAGAACATTGTGCTCACTCATGCTTCAAATATGCTGATGTTAACATTTAACACGTTGAGATACATGAGAATATACACGGTAAAAAAAAGAAAAAGTACTATAGTAGAAGTTAGCATACTATGCATAGGTATGTCAGTCAAGTCATTGCTTATATTTAAATATCCAAAAGTTGTTGTCATGTTGACAGGATTTCATGTCAACCTCAATATGGCAAACTAAATTAATCCCACAGCCTCCAGTACAATAATATAGTAAACTTGAAATGAAATTAATTAAATGAACTACCTGAAATGTAGATTTGAAACAGGCCTTTTGCTGCAGATTTTTGTTATTGAGATTCACTGAGTCAAGACATACGTACACTATATTGCCATTAGTTTGTGGACACCTGGTCAGAAGTATGGTATGTGCTTTTTGAGCATCGCATTCCACATTTACTCCCAATTTGCTCTTAGAATTCCCTTTCGCTCTTCTGTGAAGATGTTCCACTAGATTTTGGGGTGTGCTTGTGTTCATTAGCTACTAGGGTGTTAGTAAAGTCAGGTAGTGATGTAGGGTGAGGTGAGGAGGCCTGGGCTGCAGTCAGTGTTCCAATTCATCCCAAAGGTGTTAAGTAGGGATGAGATCAGAGCTCTACAGCAGGCCACTCAAGATCTTCCTCGCCATGCCATGTAAACTATATCTTCATGGAGCTCGCTTTGTGCAGAGGGTCATTGCCATGCTGGAACAGGTTTGGTTTTCCAAGTTCAAGTGAACGCAAAATTTTATGTGTCGCCAGCTTTATGGTAACAGTTTAGAGAAGAACCACATATGGCAAGAAAAGACCGTGTATCCCAATACTCTTGTCCATATAGTGTATTAATGAATGAAAAATATACACAACACATTCTGCTTTTTGGCGTATCGCCCAGATTGGGTTGATGCACTTCTCTTTTTCTCTCTCTCTGTCTCTCATACACTTTTTTTAAATATGCAATGGGGGTGGTGGGAGAGGGGTCTTTATTCATATAAATGGTATAGAAGCGAGTGCAGATTGGAACGGACTTAAAGACACAAAAACAGACTGCTGTTTCGTGATTCCTGAATGTCACATGCTTGGCACAGATGATGAATCGGCTTCAGCTATGTGGACTCAAGCGTGATATTGAAACCTCTAAATCAGCGGTCACAGAACCAAGGAAAAACCGAAGGATAGTAGACAGCATGACAAGACAAAACTAAACAACACAGGTTGGCACGATTAAAATTTTGGTAATTAATTAAAATTGTTAGCTGTTTTTATCAAAGGTCACTGATATCACAAGCATATGGCAGTATTGCTCGTAGGTTATATAGCTGAATTAGACAAACTCTACTGTACTATAAATGGGATAATATCTCTGTTTTTGGATGGTGGTCTAGATGGATAGATTAGATAAACAGATTATTTTTATGGCAACTTTTAACATAATACAGTTTGGTATAATGCAGCATTTACTTTTGGCCCATGGACCTCTGATTTTTGGCCTTTCATCCTTATGCATTAGAGGATTTAAAAACATGGTTTTAGGATTTAGGTTAATGTTACCGGTATATTGTGGTGCAAATCAATGGATGGCCTTAATAGATACTATATAAAATGTATAGTGAATACTGTATCCAGTTTACTTGTATCAGCGACAACATTAAAACATCTGTCCAACCACCAGTAAAACCATATTGTGTAGGTGACCATCAGGTATGTTGCCTACATGTGCATTTTGTCACTAAAACAGCCCTGACCCATTAAGGCGTTGACGTTACAGGACCTCGGAAGATGAGCTGTTTTATCTAACGCCAAGATGTTAGCGGCAAGTCGTGAAAGTGGAACCTTTTTGAATCAGACTTTTTTGTCCAGCACATCCCACGAATGCTTTTTCGTATTGTGATCTAGACATTTTTTGGTCATGTTCCTCAAACAATTCCTAAACATTTTTGCAGTGTGGCAAGGAGCACTGCTTTTAAGGATTACCATTGCCATTAAGAGGTGTTCTTGGTGTACAACAATGTTTCGGCTTGTGGTACTGTAGGTGTCACGGTAACGCCAACATGAATGCCAGGACCCAGTGCTTCCCAACAGAACATTTCCCTGGACATTACACTGCCTTTTTCATAATAGTGCATCTTGGTGATATCTCTTTCCCTCCCCATGTAAATTACACACAAGCACCCATGAAATTATACATGCAAAATATAAATCTGAATTATAAGGGGAATTATATTTTTGCTCGTTTCTGGACAAATCCAAATAGCTTTACCGGCTCTTATTTTGAAAAGAAAGTAGGGCTTTTTTTTTTTTTTTTTTTTTAACAGACTTGGACTCGACACACACCACGTCAATTGTAGGCGGTTAAAAACCTCCCGCGTCTGTTAGCTTAGAAACTATTAGCTGGTTATAAACGCGTACCTGCTTTGTGGGGGATAAAAAGCCTAACGATGTAACCCGTAAGTCGGTTTAAGGTAAGATTTTCCATTTACTCGGCGTATTTTATGTTTATTTATGCTGCAAATCCTTATAGACAATATACATTTAGCTAGCGCGCTACTTAGCATGGCTTGCTAGCTACTATTGTTTCAGAGCAGGGTTTGCTATATTTAAACATTTTCTAAGGGACTATGTTAGTTTTTTGACCATTTATTTATAATTTATTATAATAATAATTGTTGTTCTGTTTGTTTGGAATGTCTGGTTTAGAATGGAGCTTATTGGTGACAGGTGACTTGAGGTCATGTGAATGGTGTTCGCTGTGTACAGAGGGCTATTGAATGACGTGCTTTTCATAATGTATTTGGGATTTAAAATATCTTATTTCGTGAATTTACAGCTTTATAATGATGGACTCCATGTCATCAGCCCTGTACTCGGCTTCCAGCCCAGCATGCAGAGCTCTACCCGGGGAGGGAAGTCAGGTAACCTTGATAGATGGTCATATTATTTAGCAAATTCTAGATCCTCTATATACACAAGCCATCATTTGACAGCCTACTTCTTGGTAATCAATTGTGCATCAATTTTTTTTATAATGCAGGTTCAGCCCAAGGCTCCCCTCCTGCAGATTCTTCGGGTAGCTGGAGCTCAGGAGGAGGTTTTCACCTTGAAGATGGTTGGTTACTGCATATTGTCAGCATTCCATTGTGAAACAGGCCCTGATGGTGTATTACGTCTGTTGTGTAGATGCACGTCTAGACCCCTTATCTAATGCTATCTACAGCATTTCACCGTCTATTGTCCATCTGGCAACCTGAAATAATTGGATAGTGCACTATTCATTACACTGAGATGAAGTGTATCAGATGCTGAAGGATCGCTGGGATTTTTATGCTCCAGTATTCCGAATACTGCGTTAAAGAATGAGGACAGAGTTCACCATAAATATCCTGCAATTGGACACTAGTAAATGGTTAAAGATGATTTCAGGTGTTTCTACTTAGGGTGGCCTGTTAGAATACATAGACTTTAAACCGAACTCCAGTTTCACTTAACATGTGATCAGAATACAAACACACGGAGATTAAAAGTCAGTACTGTAGTGTCCGAATCGTTCCCACCTACCGCACTATTCACATGTGAACCAGGGACACAGGAGATATTAGTTTTTTGACTACATGAATGTGAGGCATGTGGAAGGGCTGTGGAAATGGTAACAGCTCAGCAAAATACAGTTCCGCATGTAGACTTTAAACATCTTTACGCAAGCTGTATGACCTAAAGTATGTAGGCACCTGACCATGACAACCATATGTGCGCATTTCAAAATGGCATCGACCCCGACCTCTATGGCAGAATATGCTATAAAAGTGGGCACTTTTTTCCTCTGCCTTTTTCAGTGTGTCTATGGGATCTGCTCATTCAGCCCTACAGTGTACACTTAGGTCAAGTGAGAAAGTCTGGTGCACAGTCAGCCTTCGAATTCCAAAAGTGTTTAGTGGTCAAACCTGCAGGGCTTTGCTAGGTTGCATCATTTGTGTTGATGCTAGCTATGATTTGTCTAACTCAGT
This sequence comes from Silurus glanis, assembly GCA_014706435.1. Lineage (NCBI taxonomy): Eukaryota > Metazoa > Chordata > Actinopteri > Siluriformes > Siluridae > Silurus > Silurus glanis. Next base: position 1,525,420 of record JAAIIK010000026.1, read on the forward strand.
ATGTCAAAGGAAACTTTTTGTTCGGTCAGTCATCAGAGGCACTAAATCTTAATCTCACCACTTTGTGATTTTAGGTAATGCACTACCTTGGGCAGTACATTATTGTGAAGGAATTATATGACAAGCAGAGGCAGCACATAGTCTATTGTCAAGATGATCCGCTTGGGGAGCTATTAGAAGTTGAAAGCTTTTCTGTCAAAAGCCCCAGGTGAGTTTATGCCTTTGGTATACAGTAATCCCCCGTTTATCGCAGTGGTTAACTTTTAAAATCCGCCCACGATAAATGGACACCACCCCAAAAATTTCTTTTTTATTTATTTTTAATTTGATTATATATATAATATGAGTTTAAACCGTAAATCATCCTCCCACACACTTTAAACACACAGAAAACATTTGCAAGAATATAGCGAGATGAATTTTGTGTAAATTTCTAGAAATATAAGAAAGTAGCATATTTTGAAGAATTCATTTCCCCTGCCAAGTTATTTTCGTAAAAGTCTTTTAATGTTTCCAAATCCCAGTGTCCTTACGATAGAAGTAATGTCAGAGCAAGTATAAAGTCTAGCTTTTTTTTTTTTTTTTTTTTGTATTATTCTAAAGGATAGCTAAAAGATGAATCATCTCCTTTAGACCAGTCAGAATGAAGCATTCACAGCACTTGTGTAGTACATCATAACCCAGTGCATAGAAATAGTGCAGTGCTTTCTTCAATATGTCATTCTGTTTTACAGCCCTGTCTATGAGATGCTGAAGAAGAACTTGCTCATTTTGAATGGCTCAGGTATGTTGCCTACATGTGCATTTTCTTGTTTTCTAAGATATATATTTTAAATGTTGAACTGTATATTTCTGACATTTTGTTTTGCACTTCCCTGCATTCTTAAACCTTATTTTATTTTCTACCTTAGTCTGCAGTTTGAGGGTTTTGTATGTGGTGTGTCTGAGAGTGAGTATGCATGTGGAACGTATTTTAGTTGTAAATTTTTTTTTTACTGATTTCTTTTTTTTGTTCGTAGTAGACAATGGTAAGTACGTTATTGGTTTTAAAGGCTTGCTTTTGTGCCATATATATATTTAAAAAAAAAAAAAAAAAAAGTCCCCATTCCCACACAAATCTCTGGCTAATGAGGAATTTGTTTGTCTCAATCCTAAGAACGAATGGTGTGTGCATGGTTAATAAAGGGCAGGTCTTTTTCTTTTCTTTTTTTTTTTTTTTTTTGTATGTTACTATGTCTCATTTGAAATGCAGACGCGGCAAAGAATGTTTCAGTCGGCAAGGATTCTAATCAGTCTCCATGTGAAGATCCCGGTCAGGTAAAGCGACAGCATGGTGCACAGGAGAAGCGTTGCTCATCTGCCCCTTTCATGGCAACAACGTGGACATAGATGGTTATAATCAATTCTATTTATGATGGTGGAGTTTGACCCTTTATATACATGTCGGTTGACAGAAATGTTCATGTTTACAAATGTTCTTTAAAAAGAGCTTGGAAAATGGAGGTGCCTCTGGCAGCAATGAACATAGCGTGCTCAGGGTTCAGGTTTATCCAAAACCACAGATTGTAGCATTATTGATTATGGATTAGTTTTACCAACGGAGGTTTAGGCATGTATTATTAGCAACTTGGCTGGTTTAGAAAAATGTCTGTAATTTGATCAGATTAATGAGCCATAGCCAGATTGTGCATGACTGTTTATTACATTGCCTCAAGATCCATTAAAACAGGGTTGCTATTACTAAAGAAGCTCTGTATTTGGTCAATTACAGGCATTTGCTTAGGAACACATTTATTCCTACTGGATTAAAAATCCTCAATCCAGATCTATTACCTCCCTATGTAAAACTAATCCATCGTACATGGGGCTAATAAAAATTTTCATCTTTTTTTATTAAATTTTTTTTCTTTACTGTATTTATACTAATCCACACAAAGATTAATAATACTCAGATTGACTATTTACCGTAATCTCTTGGAAGGCTTGAGGAAGTGTGGCAGATTTTTGTTTTGTTTTGGATGCATATATCTTTATAGTTTATTCCAAAGACAGATTTGATGAATTTATTAGTTAGGTGATGAGGTGAAATGCAGTTTGCCATGAGAGGGTTGGAAGAGCAGCAGCCTCCAACAGTCATGTGTGTACAGAGTGGCACCGTCTCTGTACATCCCCAAGGTCAGCTTCGCCTGGTGGTTTTAGTTTGGGGGGAAAAGCCACCAGTGTGGGCATGGCTAATGGGGAAACAGAGTCCCTGTCTCTGTTTGTCACTCAGAGTTTTCTTCTCTGCTCCGCCGCTTTATTCTGGCATAATAGCAGCTCTGTTTGTTCCACAGATCGGCCTTCTTCACCCTCCACCCCTCTTCCCTACACCCTTACAAGCATTAACACATATTAAGCAATTTACTATGGGTTTATACACAGCAGTCTGATTTGGCTGATGAAATAGAGTTTGGTGTGAAGAGCCTGGCAGTTTGTTCTTTTCTTTTCTTTTTTTCTTTTTTTTTTTTCTTTATTTTAATAAATCACTTGCTTGCGGTGGCTACACCTTTTGGGTTGGGATGGGCAATGTATGCTAAAAAGATGCAAAGCCGTTTCATAAATAAAATCTGATAGTGAAAGGTATGGCCACCTTTGACTTGCATATTGTATTTATGTATATCCTGCTCTTGATTCAAGATTAACCTTATATTTTAACATCTGAAGATTAGCTTGATTTTTTTTTTTTTTTTTTTTTTTTTTTTTTTTAATTATTAATTTTTTGCATTTAATTTCTCTTTTTTTTTTCCCCCTTACCCAAACATCAATTTTAATGTGATGCATTTTTAAAGGGGTTTTTCAGGCCATTTTGAAACCTAGAAGCATAGATCCCTTTCTCCCTTTTCCTTTCTGTGTGTGTGTGTGTGTGTGTGTGTGTGTGTGTGTGTGTGTGTGTGTGGCTCTCTGCAGCCACATAAACAAGGTCTTTGCTGTGGAGGAGCTGCTATTCTGCCTATTGTAACATCATAGCCTCTGGCAATAATGCAGCTTCTCCTCCACCATGTAGGTGTCAAGTAAGATGTGTAGTTCTGGAGCATCTTTCAGTGATGCCAGCACCTGTGGCATGCAGAATTCATCACAGCGTAGACCACGGGATGAAGATGACGGTATGCGTTTATTTATTTATTTTAGCTCCACATTGCATGAATCATGTCAAGTGAATTGCCACATTACAAGTACAATACAGACCGACAACAAAAGACAGTACAATATAAACATAGCATTCAATTAAGAGTTAATGCCAAATAAATTAGATATAAAATTTCCTAATTTGTTATACTTGGAATGCTGGTTAAAATAAAAAAAAAAAAAAGGATTAAGTTCCCCTATCATGTTCTGATTGTACCATAACTGGTTACACAATTTTTCCTCTTTTGTGTCAGCTGAATTTATTCTTTCATTCGGTGTCTTCTGCTTTTCCTGGTGATTGTCAATAAGGTGTATTTTAGACTTTATCCAGATTTCAGTTTCTTTTGGTTCCTTTCAGATCCCTTGACATTCCCAAACCAGCTTCATGATAAAATCTCCTCTCCCAGCCCTGGATATTCCTTTAGGTTTTTATTCAGTGGAGTGTGGATGATGGTGCTTTACCAAAAGCCTAGCAGGCAAACTTCTTATAATCTACCTCTGCTGGCAACCCTCACTTATGAGGAGCAAAGGTCAATACCCATAGCTCATGATCATAGATGAGGATAGAGATGTAGTTTATGCAGTAAACAGAGCACTTTATTATCAAACTGATCTCTAGATTAACCTCTGGAAACTAGTGCTTTGACTGTAATACTGCTTTGGTTGGCCTGAATGATTTCTGACTGCTACTTAAATGCTTGTGAGCTACTTAAACCCCCCCTATGACCCCTCCTAAACCTTTCCAAGCCTTCTGGAAGACTTCGGAATGCGATGTGCCTTAAATTGGATCACATCCAGGTCGTCTTTTCTAAAAATATGGACCACCAAGACGCCATTATAAAGGTTTCTAATATCCACAGTAACCTAAGCTGCATAATGGACTCCAAAGTATACCTGATGTTTCTTACATGGTCTCTTTAAATGGAGGACATGCTTACTAAGTTAATGAGTTTCTCCAAAGTCCCAAAGTTCATTGCTCAAGAACATCCTCACTAGAGGTCGGCACTCCCTTCTATTTGCTTCACTTGCTTCAAGAAATGCTCTGAACTACTGTTTGATGCATATCCATGATTTTCCTGCTTAATGGGGGCAACCTTTCGGGTAAAATTCTGAGGTTCTCATCCTGAGACTGCTAAACATGGAACTTGCACTACCTGATCAAGAAGCTTTGTACCGGAACCCTTACAGTATGTGACTATAAAGCCAACTGTGTGCTTTTCATACCTTTTCCCTGCCAGCTAAATTGCATTTCAAATTCCAAAACCAGTTTCTGTTAAAGGGTCTAGTCTCCATCACACTGCTGCCCAGGACTGATATTGCACCCGACCACCCCGCCTTTTATCTTGCAGGTGGTGAGCCCATTAGAATGCTATGCTTCCATTTTAGCTACGCCTCAATGGGTTGTATGGATGACCTGGTCACCAGACACCTGCCTGTAGACATTATCTCCAGGGTCAGCTCTATGGAGGGCACCAGTAACTATTCCTTTACAGGGTAAACCTGTCTTTTTTTTTTTTTTTTTCCCCCTCCCCTCGTAACAGAATGCCCCCTTATATGGGGATCATTAGGTTTACTTTTTGTCTGATCTCCTTTTAAATCTGCCCCACAAGTTCTTAAATCATGAATGGGTGCAATTCCAACTTTTAATTGACCACATTAAAAATGGTTAAGTAGGGGAAATAAGTAAAATAAAATTGAAATGAAATATATTTCTGTAGCACATACTGCTGATTTAAGAAGGTACTTTAGCATGAGCATTCTTATTACTTACTAATATATATATATATTCATATTCTGAATACACCAAATATTATGTACAGTATATGGACAGACATTTGTTTACACCCACTCTTTATAACCCTATGCTGTTATAATAACTTCTAGCAGACTTTCCTGGAGATTTTGACGCATTTTTCTGGTTATTTTCCCATTCAGCCACAAGAGCATTAGTAAGGTCAGCCACTGATGTCAGGCGAGAAGGCTTAGGGTGTAGTCAGTTCTGTCACATATTAAGAAATCATGTGTTCATGGATCTTGCTTTGTGGACAGGGGCATTGTCATGCTGGAACAGGTTTGAACCTCATCAGCCCAGAGAAAGTATATCATAAAGATACTGCATGCAAAGACATTCTATACATCTGTACCGTAGACTTTTGTGGCAACAGTTTGGGGAAGACCCACATATGAAAATCCGACTTGACAAAATTAAGACACAGTTAGATGATTATAATAGACTTCATCAAAACTATCTATTTATTTATAACTTCTTTCTGAAAGCCGTAAATGACACATTTTGTGTTTTTTGTAATTGTGTACAGACTCATTAGATGGGATGCCCAGGTCAGCCTGTAAGCGGCCAAAGCTGGATGTGAGTCTTGATGAATGGGATCTGTCCGGCCTGCCCTGGTGGTTTTTGGGCAACCTGCGCAGTAATTACACCCGCAGGAGCAATGGCTCCACAGACATCCACACAAATCAAGTAAGACAACTAACTGAACAGTTTATTAATCTGAACCTTTTCACACACATGCATACATAATAATTTGCATAATAATTTGAAATTTATATATATATATATATATATAT
>JAAIIK010000026.1:1531570-1576873 GCA_014706435.1 Silurus glanis
ATCCTGCCTTGTATCAACGGTTCAGGCTGGTGGTGGTGGTGTAATGGTGTGGGGGATATTTTCTTGGCACACTTTGGGCCCATTAGTTCCAACTGAGCATCGTGTCAACGACACAGCCTACCTGAGTATTGTTGCTGACCATGTCCATCCCTTTATGACCACAGTGGACCCATCTTCTGATGGCTACTTCCAGCAGGATAACGCACCATGTCATAAAACGCGAATCATCTCAGACTGGTTTCTTGAACATGACAATGAGTTCACTGTACTCAAATGGCCTCCACAGTCACCAGATCTCAATCCAATAGAGCACCTTTGGGATGTGGTGGAACGGGAGATTCGCATCATGGATGTGCAGCCGACAAATCTGCAGCAACTGCGTGATGCCATCATGTCAATATGGACCAAAATCTCTGAGGAATGTTTCCAGTACCTTGTTGAATCTATGCCACGAAGGATTAAGGCAGTTCTGAAGGCAAAAGGGGGTCCAACCCGGTACTAGTAAGGTGTACCTAATAAAGTGGCCGGTGAGTGTATATATGTGTGTAATTTATTTATTTATATTTATATATATATATATATATATATATATATATATATATATATATATAATATAAACATGTACCGTATTTTTCGGCTTATTTATGGATTTTTCCTGGGTTTTTCCCGGTTTCACAAACTTCAAGCCAAAAAACTGAACCCCATAACATTACACCAATGAAATTTCCGAACGGAAACGAAAAAACGCACCTCACCTGTGTTCTGAGCTGCACGGCATCGGGAGAAAAAACTTTTTTCTTAAACGCACGACGATGCCAAAAGATAAACTCCCGAGAGAAATAGTTGTGAAAGGAAGGAGGAAGACAGTGAACAATGACTTACTTGGTAGGCTACTGTTTAGATACAAGCCGTTGTAACTCGTTGAGTCAGGGTGAAGGGAGAGCTCACTAACTCAGAAATGCAACAGAAATCATATAAGCACAGACAGGTTTCCAAAACTCGTGATTTTTTTTTATTATTCTTGGCAACAGCGTTATGGGTTGGTCAAAGAAACTTAGAAATGAGCATCAGAAAATAATAAGGACATAATCCTCGGTCTCCACACATGCAGTAATAGCGGAAAAATGCGGCAGCAGCCTATTCCCAAAATACCGCTATGCTCCTAAAGGAAGCGCAACATATTTCACCCGTTACACCGTGTAACAGACACTGTCTTTCGTTAAAGCCTGTGTAAAGTTCATTAGTTTCAATGTAGACACCTGCGGCTTATAGACAGGTGCGGCTTATTTATGTTTAAAATAAAAATCTTTGTCAAATTCAGTGGGTGTGGCTTATATATGGGTGCGCTTTATAGTCCGGAAATTACGGTATATAAATAAACAAACAAACATTTTATACAGTAAAATTCGAACATTTTCATGATTACAACCTACTTAGTAATAGGACTGTCCTATCCTAAGCAGCTCTCTTGTGGACAGGAGGAGGACACTGCTGTTGTGTCCGACACCACGGACGACCTGTGGTTTCTGAACGAGGCGGAGAGTGAGCAGGTTAGTGTGGAGATGAAGGAGGCGGCGCTCGAGCAGGGCAGTGACTCGGAGTCCCCTCAGGAAGAAGAGGAGCAAGTGGGCGACAGCAAAGAGGATAAGGAGGTAAAGGCTGCCTCAGTATAACCTCCCTTACCATTGGGGCGTTAGTAGAAATCTGTATCCTTAAAATGATTCTTATTTTTAGATGCAGGAAGAGCTGGATGATGACTCTCAGTGTCTCAGTGATGATACAGACACCGAAATTTCTACACAGGTACCTTATTTGGATTCCTGCAGATTTAGGAATGTCGTAAACATGTGCGTCAGTTGATTTTTATGGTGAAGATATTTGATTTTGCACAAATTCCCAGAATAATGGAAATGAGTTTGAGAAACATCTATCTAATAATGAGGCAGCAGCACATTGGAAAAAAACAAAACAAAAACAGGTCAAGAGCCTCAGTTAATGTTTACATCAAACATTACAATGAATAAAAAGTGTGATCTCCATCGCTTGGAATGTGGCATGGTGGTTGGTAGCAGATGGACCTTTTTTTTTTCTTTTCCAGAGACTGTTGATTTCCTAGGATTTTTTACACACAACAGATCGACAGTTTGTTTGTTGCTGAGCGAGGTCTAAGAAAAATTCCTGGGCTAGTACAAGCTGCCAAGAACTATTTAGTAGCTCAGGTCATAATTCTGTATAAATGTGATGAGCAGAGAAGCATCTCACCAATCACAAAACATCATGTGGGCTTCCACAGCAGCAGAGAACTTCAGGTTTCACCCTGGTCAGCAAAGAACAGGAATCTGAGGCATGTGGGCAAACTGGGCCAGTTTAAAAATTAATTTTATGTACAGGAAAGATTATAAAAAGGGACAAATGTAGTAATATCTAAGTGTAATTTTTTTTTACTTTAATCCTTCTCTGTTTGCCCCAGGATGCCTGGCAGTGTTTAGAGTGCCGCAAGTTTAATTCGGCCACACAGCGTTACTGCATGCGTTGCTGGGCGCTGCGCAAAAACTGGTTCAAAGACTGTACCCGCCTTGCACACTCCATCTCAGTCTCCAACCTCCCAGATCCCAAAGACGATATCGAGGATGAGGATGATGGCATCGATGTGCCTGACTGCCCAAGAACCGTTTCGGACCCCGTCATCCTGCCCTCACACTGGCTATCGCGTGATCTACCCGGCTCGCCTGTATCTGCCAAGGGCAAAGCTCCACGCCGGGTGCTTCAGAGTTCCCAGGAAAGCCAAGAAGGGCGTGAAGTTATGCTGGAACCCTGCAGGCTGTGCCGCGTGCGCCCACGTGACGGCAACATCATCCACGGGCGCACAGCGCACATGCTCACCTGCTTTCCCTGCGCACGTAAACTGCACAAGTGCCACGCGCCGTGCCCCGGCTGTGGCCAGATCATCCAGAAAGTCATCAAGATGTTTGTGGCCTGACAGCCAAAGTAGTGGTTTGTATAGAAAATAGACACATGCGTAGAGAGTGTATAGAGGCCTCCATACCCTAACAAGCAAAAAGCAGGTTGCATGTAAAAAAAAATATATAGCATCAAATTAATAATTTGCATGTGAAATATACATATTTAAGTTGTACATAGTGCATAGGGTGCAGGTGTAAAATCCTAGGAATTAACAATGTGTAATATGTAAATAGGCTCTTTTTCTATCTGCATTGTGTGTATATAATGTACTGAACAAGGTTACTATTGGCGAACATGAATATTTATGTAAAGCTGGTATTTTCCATGTGTTATGGAAGGATGTGTATATATTGCCGTCCAGGGGAAGGAGGTAGCAAGCAAATCACGGCCTGGTACTTCCTGTCATGGTAAAAGCATTGCACCAAGGAAACCAATTCTTGCATTGCAAAATGCTTTTAGTAGCTCATCAAAACTCAGATACCTGAAAAACCTTTGCACAAAAGCTCAGCCCATGCCACCACAATGTAAACTAAGAATTGACTAGCCATTGGGTTTTAAGCTGAGAATTGTCTCTCTTATTTATGAAACTAATCTCCCCGTTACATGGGGATGTCTTTTTTTGTTTGTTTGTGATAGTTACACCAGCTCTGCATGTTAATTGTGAGCGAACCACAATTGTATTCATTTATTCATTTACTCTTTATTTTTTAAATGGTTGGGTATTTTGCAGAGAACGATGGAACCGAAAGTAGCACTTTGTACAGAAGTCTTTTGAATATATGGAATATCTGTGAGCTATACATGTGTGCAAATATGTAACAGCCTGTGCGCCATTGTTCTGAGAAGACTAGCCGGCAAAGCTTGACGTTTCCTCACAATTTCGATTTTTAAGGTCAAGCAGGCCAAGAGGTTTCAGTTCTGCTCCAGTGCTCCGGTGAAGAATCTATTCCTTTTCTCTTTTTTTTTTTTGTCATCAACCTCATCGCCCGAGTTTGAGCTTCACTGAAGTATGAACACCGAAGAACAGAAGATCTCTTGAGTGCCATTAAGGCCTCTTTTTTTTTCCCCTCTATTACACTGTGCCTTTATGCCTTCTTTCTTGTCCACTATCTCTTGTAGCCTGTGTAGGGTGTACAAAGAAAAAAAAGCTGACGCTGATAACTTCTTACAAATTTGTGCCAAATGTCTTTGTTCTTTAGAAAACTCTTTTACACCTTTTGTTCCTTGTATTTATAACTTGAGTTAGAGCTGTTGCTGTTTTCTTAAAAAAAAAAAAAAGAGCACTTCTTTTTATTCAGTTGCTCCTGTGCTTATTTCTTTCACAGGTTCCTAAATGGTTTGTTCTGTCGCTTGTTTATTTTACCTTTTTTGTGCTTTGCCTTTTGAGAAAGCTTTGATTTGATTGCTCATCACACTAGGCTTCAACCGCTATAAAATGCTTGCTGTGATCGGTTTATCTTGCCACTAGAGGGCGATAGATGTCAGATTTTCTATAAATATGAATAACTTTGAACAGAACGCTTATTGCCTTTTCTGTGGCTGTAAAAGCACATTTCCAGTCCCTTGCACATTATTACGAATGATGTATTTTGCTCATTATGCTATGTGGTATTCAAGGTTTTAAAAAAACTGAAAAGAGCTGAAGTCACTGCCATAATTATTTGAAGTTTATATATTTTTGTTTTGTCTGTCTCCGAACAAGTTCTGCTTACGAACGGATTTCCTGTTTACAAGCAACTTTTGTTTTTTAAGTTGAATAAACAGTGCAACTAATTTATAAACTATGTTTCTCTTGTTCTTTTAATTCGCTCAGACATCACACGCATTTCATCACATGTGCACCTTCCTTGTAAACCACTAGAGGGCAGTCAGGGTCTATGGCAGTATTGCAGAATGCAAAAGACTGATACAGGAAATATGTATGCAGTTACATCATTTATTATAAAAGTGGTGTGAATGTGCATAGGAGAAACTGCACAGTGGTGATTAGCATCACAAACGAGCCTTTATTTTAAAATATAATGTGAAAGCTTTCAAAAAACTGAACAATATGCTAGTGTCTGAATGATTCACATTAGTGGTGGTTGTTTCATTTAATCAGCAATGCAGAGCTTCAGTGTGTAATTGCATTCACAGGGCTAATTTGCAGTGCTTCATTTTGCAGAACTCCTTTTTAAGGTCACCGCTTTAATTGCATGTGATAGCATTAATGGGATGGCTGGAACGTTACTCCAGCTAAATCGACATTTGCTAATCAGTGGGGGGAAAAAAATCAGGAGTTGAATAGTGACGCATGCTACTCGTACGAATGCACGTAATAACGAATATAATGGAGCTGACTTAAATTGATATGCGTCGTGAACCCCATCGTGTATGTTGTTCTTTGCCATAATGGAATTCCTGTATTTTCACTCAAACCCTTTTTTTGTATCCTGTTTATTCTCTCAAGGCCTGTTTGTTTTTTTGTGCATGGCTCCATGCACATGTGGGCACGCCTTCCTTTTGGCAGCGTTGTTCCCGTGGTTTATCTGTGTCAGCATCAGTGTTTTGAAGTGAAGTGTTTTATTTCTGACCTTCTCAGGCATTGTTTATGATTGGTGGTGCTGCCGAGGCAAAAACCTGATTAAAGCACAAGCCTTTTCTTTAACATTTAATCAAGAATGTCTTTATGCTGAGTGTGTGTGTGTGTGTGTGTGTGGTGAGTGGAGAGTTATGTGCTAATGTCTTGGGGCATTGCTCATGATGACTCTGCAATCCTCAGGCCCTGATGCTCTCTAATGAGCTTATAGGAGTAAGTCCTCCCTTTGTTTTAAGGAACAATGATTCTAAACTAAAGGCATATTTGCTTGTGAAAAAAAGTCTATGATGCTAATTATCTTTATTTACTTTAAAAAATTTACAGTATCTGTATGAAGACGAAGCTGGGGTGGATTTCTTTCTATTAGAGTCTGTAGATTCTTGATTTTCACAAATATTTTTGTTACCCATTCATCTAATATCTAAAGAACGACTGATAAAGGTTTTGTAGGTATTGTAATATTTGTTACCAGCAGATCTCTTGAATTGATCTAAAAAGGGTCAAAGTCACAACAAGGTCGAATCTTTGATGTAGTGGTGGTGGAGGTCCTACTTATTCAGAATGTATTTGGAGTGAGTAGAAATAAACAGACTAACCAAACATTGTTCATGTTTCTGGACTTGAATCACGTGTGTGTGTGTGTGTGTGTGTGTGTGTGTGTGTGTGTGTGTGTGTGCGCAAAAATGCTGAAAATTAAAGAATACTTTCAAATTAAAAGTGTTAGTTTATTTTTTTATCAATTAGCAAAACAAAGTAAATGGAGAGAATAGAAATCCTTATCAAATCAGTATTTAATGTGACCACCTACACAACAGCATCAATTCTTCTATGTGAACTTTCACACAGTTTTTGCAGGAACTCGGCAGGTAAACATCTTGGAAATCAAACGGTAGATCTTCTGTGGATGTAGGCTGCCCCAAATCCTTCTGTCTCTTCATGTAAACCTGGACAGACTCTGATTTTGAGACCATGATTCTGTGTGAGTCAAAACCATTACTTCCAGGATTTCCTGTTCTCTAAGCTGAAGACAGCTCTTAATGGCAGCTGTATGTTTGTGGTCATTGTCCTGCTGCTGTATAAACTTGTTTCCACTCAGACGCTTCCCTGATGGTTTTGCATGATTTTATCTGCCTGCATCTCTCAACATTGAGGACACCATTAATCCTGACCAACTCTCAATCGATTCGCAGAATATATAGTAATATAGTAAAACTTGTAAGGAACCTGGGCCATGCTTCACTGTTAACTGCTGTATAATGCTCCGTTTTCTGCTGCGTTAAGTTTCTTTGGCTGACTGCTGCGTCTACGGACCTCAACATAGCCAGTTTCTTTGTGTTTCTTCAACAGCACATCTTAAGACCCCAGTCTGCTTTGAAATCTATTCCTGGTGTATGTCCTGTGACAAAACTTTCCACAATTTCATATTAGTAGCAGTTTTTTCAACCTACATATGAAATTGTTGGTCATTAGCACCTGCTTGGTATAATTGGTTAATCACACACCTAAATCTGATCCTATAAAATCCCTGACTTTGTGCAAGTGTAAGCATTTATGCTTGTTTGAAGCTTCAGGGTAGTCACAACAAGCATTCTTTCTTTACATTTCTTCACACCTACTTAGATAACCAGTACAGTACTGAAAACATTCTGTTCGAAAAAATTTTAAGGGAAGACTTTGCACCTCAATGAACGAAATATTCAAGTGGAAAGTCTTTACTTATATATGTTATGTAATTCAGTGAGAACAAGATGATGTGTCAATAGAAACCAAAATCATCACTCCATTGCAGACTGGAATCAAAATAGCACCAAATATCTGTCAGAAATGTAAATTACAGGCTCATTCAGCATTTTATCACAACAGCTCATAATCAGTAGTGTGTGTGTATGTTTGTAGTACGTGTGTGCAAGTCAGTAGTATGTGTGTGCAAGTCAGTAGTATGAGTGTGCAAGTCAGTAGTATGTGTGTGCAAGTCAGTACCACACTGTAGTGTGTGTGTGTGTGTGTGTGTGTGCACACCTTTTCAGGCCTTGTCAGAGCCTTTCAAACATGAGTATCTGTACTTCTACTTACGTGAAGGATGTGTGTACTTACCTATGTGGCTGTTTGTACATCCAACAACATCTGGGCATACTCCTGATGAGATGGCAAATGGTGTCCGGAGGAATCTTCTCCCAGACCTGGATTTAGGGTATCAGTGAGCTCCTGGAAAGTCTGTGGTGCTGCTTATGAATGCTTTGATACATAATGTCCCATAGTTTCTCAATTAGATTCGGGTCTGGGGAATGCATGGGAAATTCAATGTCAATACTGCATCTTTAAACTGCCTGCAAACTCTGAGTACAAGAGCTCTGGCATTGTCCTGCACCAGGCAGAACGATGGGTTACTTAACGTAATCCCGGGTTCTTTGATAACAGAGTGAGGGGTTTTACTATGGGAATCGCTTTGGGCGTGACCAACTACGGAAGCTGCTATGACACCACGTCTGTCTTGACAGACAGGTCGACCTGAGAGACCCCTTACAATATCATTGCAGCGAGATTTTTTCCTGTCCCTGTGCAAGAAGGCAAGCGCTGGTGAAACACCTCACTCTGTTATCAAAGAACCCGGGATTACGTTAAGTAACCCATCGTTCTTTTTCTAACTTCGCTCAGAGTTTCACTATGGGAGATATAGACCACTCCCGGATTGCACGTGATCCCGCTATACCCAATCACATGGGTTCTGGCCGTCTGGCTCCCAGCACCGCATGTGCCAAGGATGACTCAGACACATCCAGTCTATAAAACCGCACAAAAGTGTGGGCGTAGCCCAACCAGCCGCCGCACAAACTTCCTGAACAGAAATTCCCCTAAGTAGGGCCCATGATGTCACCATCCCCCTACTAGAGTGGGCCCTCAGACCCTCAGGCGCCTGAGAACCTCTGCATTCATATGCTAGAGATATAGCCTCAACAATCCAGTGGGACAGCCGCTGCCTCGACAATTGCTTCCCCTTGAGAGGAGTAGCCCAAGACACAAACAGCTGGTCATTCTTCCTGAAGCCTGCTGTTCTCCTGACATATGTATGGAGAGCCCGCACTGGGCATAAGGAACTCAACCTCTCCTCCTCCCGAGAAGAGAACGGAGGAGGGTGAAAAGCCGAAAGTTCCGTAACACTTTCGTGAGCCCTAGGGTAAACTGTAAACAGGATGGACTGACAGATAGGGCTTGCAGCTCGCTCACACGCTTAGCTGTCACCAGAGCCACAAGCAGCGCCATCTTAATAGAGAGAAATTTCAACCCTATGCCATCCACTGGCTTGAAAGGGTGTTGACAAAGGGCCGCCTCCAAGACCAAGGACAGGTCCCACTGAGGCACCATCCGCCTAGACACCGGCCTCTTACGGCGTGCACCTTTCATAAACCGACTAATTAAAGCGTGCCGACCCGCAGGTTCGTTCCCAAACCCAACATGACACGCAGAAATAGCCGCCAGATACACCTTCAAAGTAGAAAAAGCTTTCCCTTTATCCAGCAAATCCTGGAGAAAACACAATATGTCTCCCACAGAACACTGGAAAGAGACAATGTGACTACGGCCACACCACTCCTCAAAAACTCGCCATTTATTGTCAAAGTGTGCGAGTAGACGAGGCTCTGGCACTCTGAATAGTGTGAATAACCGATGGGGGTAAACCCGCCACATTCAAGTTCCACCTCTCACGGGCTAGGCCCAGAGAGCTATCCTGTCTGGGTGTGGGTGATAAATCTCCCCTCCCGCCTGCGACAGGAGGTCCCTCCAGGAAGGGGGTGGCCACGGCTGATCCGACAGCAGCTGTGAACTATCTCGGCGACCCAGTGTTTGGATGCCCAACGCGGAGCTATCAGAACCAGCGACAAGACCCTGGCTAGGGTGGGGGAAATCAAGCTTAGTGGAGGGAATGAATATAGAAGGACGTTTGGCCAAGGGTGGGCTAAAGCATCCACACCCAACGGTGCATCTTTGTCCCTTAGAGAAAAGTACAGAGGACACTGAGCGTTTTCTCGCGAGGCGTCGAGATCTACGGCAGCCCGGCCGTATCTCTGCCATATCTGCTCCACCACCTGGGTGTGCAGTTTCCATTCCCCATACAGGGGGTTTCCCCTAGACAACAAATCCGCACCCCTGTTTCATATGTCTGGAACATGAGTCGCCCTGATGGATAAAAGCCTTGTGTCGCACCACATTATCAGTTTCCTCGCTAACTGATGTAACTGGAGGGAGCGCATACCACCCTGCCGGTTTATGTACGCGACCACCGTGGAATTGACGGTTTTCACTAGTACATGTCGGCCCATTATGAAAGCCAGAAAATGTTTCAGTGCTAGAAACACTGCCAACAACTCCAAGTAGTTTATATGATTCAGGATCAGCTGTGGAGGCCAAACGCCATTCACAGTTCTGCCCATTAGGGTCGCGCCCCAGCCCATTAAAGACGCGTCCGTCGTCATAGTAACCCTCGACGACACCACCCCCAAGGGAATCCCCGAAGAGTCGCGGGGCATTCCCATTGGCGGAGCGCTTCGACGCACGCATGCGTTATTTTGACCGGCCCGATTGAGATGATGCCGGGGACATAACCGCAAACGCGCGACCCATCTCTGAAAATCTCTCATCATTAGAAGTCCGAGATGCACCACAGAAATTACAGAGGCCATTAAACCCAGCATCCGTAAGCACACTCGGAACGGAACCATAGTCCCCGCCCGAAAACGGGAGACACACTGTATGAGAGATTCAATTCTCCTCTCTGTCAGCGTGACTCGATAGGAGAGGGAATCTATACAAAATCCTAGATATTCCGCGCACTGCGCGCGACTCAAGCCCGCTTTTCCCTGTTTATTCTGAATCCCAAGTTGCAGAGATGCATGACCACGCTCTCCTCATCTTTGATCGCTCTCTCTCTATAAGGAACATATCAGATAATCGTCTATATAAGACAAAATTCGTATCCTGTTGTTTCTCAATGGTAAAAGACCCACTTCCACACATTTGCTGAAAGTTCTCGGAGCGAGAGACAGTCCGAAGGGAATGGTTTGAAATTCGTAGGCAGTGCCTCTGTGTGCAAACCTCAGATATTTTCTGTGTGACGGGTAAACGTCTATGTAAAAATACACGTCCGATAGATCGATCGTCACAAACAAATCGTTTGGACGGATCGACCGACAGAGTGCTTTGTGTCAACATTCTGAATGAATATTTTCTCAGGTGCTTGTTTAACACATGCAAGTCCAAGATTGGACGAAGAGATGTGCTTCCTCTCTTCGGGATCACAATGTACCGGGAGTAAAAGCCCTGATGGCTTTCCCCCTCCGGAACAACTCTGATTGCCCTTTTGCTCAAAACAGAGTCGATCTCGGCCGTTGGGACGCAGGCCGACTCTTCTTTGGTCACTGAGACCAACACACCGTTGAACCTGGGTGGTTTCATGGCAAATTGAAGCCTGTACTCTCGCGAAATTGTGCTTAACACCCACGGATGCACAACGCATGTGCGCCAATTAAGGAGGCATGCAGAAAGGGTACACAACTTTGGTCACGCATTGATGATGTCACGACTGTCGCCGCGCTGGGCTCCGCCGCTAGAGGGGGGTGCTAGACAATTTCTTGGTATTTTTGAACACTATCGCCATCGGCTGACCACCTGGATGCGAAAGTGTCACATTTATTGAGTTTTTTTTTGTTTTGAACTTGGGATGCATATCGCCCTCAGCCCGCGGCTTGGATGCGATGCTGCAATATTTATTGCGAGAATGTCTGAACTGACGTGCGACTGAACATATGTCGTAAGTGCTTGGTGACACTGGACACGTTCCCTTATTCCTCGAACCCAAGGAGAAACTAGGGAGGAAGCCCTTACAGAACTCAGAACCGTGCTGTGTTCCCTCCTCCTTTTCTTCGCAGGCGGAGAAAAGAGGACATGGGAACATGCGTGTGTCAGGTTGCCCGCTTTTCTTCCGCTCCTCGGGGTGGGACGGATGGTTTCTAGCCGCCACGGCCGCAAACGAATGCTTCCCCCCCGGGCCTGAGCCATCCGATCTCGGACGTTGGCCAGCATGCTGCCCGCTGAGAGCTGATCTCGCACTCACTGGTCTCCCTCTCGCAGCCGCAGCGGCGGCAAAGCCCCGTCGCAGTGGCTGAGGGGTCAGCTTGCGAGGCAAACAGAGGTTGAAAGCTTCGTCCTCTTGTTTCCTGAGAATGCTGGTTTCTCTAATTTTTTTGAGAGCCGGACCAAACAGACCTTTAGCGGGGTCGTAGGCAGTATCCATCACATTCGCTTTCTGTGTGTCACCTAAGCCTGACAGGTTAAGCCACAATGCTCTCTCAACTGACACAGCCAAGCCCATCACGCGGCCGCAGCCCTGAACCGCACCTCGTGAAAAGTGCAGGACTAGGTCATTCACCACACAGATCTTGTCCCAAAGTGCCGGGTTAGGTACTCCCGTGTCGAGCTGTCGCCCCATCTCCTCCAAAATCTCCGCCTGGTACGCGGACAGTAAAGTCACAGCGTTCAGCGAGCACACTGACTGCACATCAGTATTTGTACATCCTCTGATGGATGGACGCCGTCAATCTTTCGATTTTGCCGGGCAGCGAAATTTGAGAGGAGGCAAAAATAAAGAGCCGATTCGGATGGAGGTGGTAGGCCACTAAAGGCTCCATCGCTGGGGGTCCGTTCAACCCCAGCTTTTCCGTCCCTTGAATCTCCAGCTTAGAGCACTCTTTCGCGGGAAGCTTGCTCTTGAAGGGGCTAGACCAATAACGTGACATCTCCTTCATGCAAGCCGGCACAGCGGGCAGGAGCTGTCTAGCAGCGGGTTGAGCAGGCGACAGCCTTTTCCCGTCATAAAGGTCTCTCACAGCTCCCTCCGTGTCCTGAGTATGCTCGCTTGCATACCTCGTGCAGGTTACCTTCTGCCTGCGAGGCTGCGTCGCCCGCGCTCTGGGGTCTCAAATGTTGGGCCGGGAAAGGAACCAATGTCGTCCTCATCCTCTTTCTCCATGTCCAATTCGAGGAGGTCAGAGTTCGCATCGCCCTCTGTGTCCCCGTCGCACGGTCGTTCCTCCTCCTCCGCAAGGAGGTTATTGAACAGAGGTGGCATGACCGGCGATTCAGCCTCCATCAAGTCCGCCCAGCTGGTAGTAGCTCGCGGCTGATGGTCAACGGTCGTAGACTTTGCGGTAGCGCCGGACAGACATGTGTCTTGCTGGTTAGCCACCGCCACTCTCAGCCGTCTCTCCAAAACTCTCACCGGCATTGATGCGCAGTGAACGCATGCTTGCGGGTCCACGAGCGACGCTTGAGCATGCTTCAGGCCCATGCACGCGATGCACATCGGGTGAGGGTCCCTGAGCGAGATGATGCTTCACATGATGATGGACATGGGCGGGATGCAACCTCCCCGATCCTCGACTCATTCCCTTTGGTGGGGGGGATGACCGTCGACATGGCTGAGTACAGAGAGAATGGAGACTCGTAACAACACGTTAGTCCGCCGATGTTCGCAGTGTAGTTAGCCCTCCGAAGGCTTCGCCTTGACGCGTTAAGCCTGCAGTTAGCTTGAGACTACTAAGTCCCTACTGTGTAATTTAATACCCGGCAGGTTGGAAAAAGAAATAGCTCGCCTCGATGCGGACACGCTCAGCATGATCCTTTTTGACTTACTCGCGTTCGGTGGCAGAATCCAATGACGGACCACACGATGAACAGTTACACAAAAACCACCCGGGAACTGGATGTGCTGAGAGAGCTTAATGTAGTCCCTCACGGGAAGAAAGCGCAAATGATATTGTAAGGGGTCGACCTGAGGAATAAAGGTGGGGCGGATCCTCCAGCTCACCTCATTGAACGTTGAATCTCCTGTCCAGTATCTTCTCTTTGCTATTGAAGCTGTACAGAAAGACTCTCCAAATCTTGTGAAGGCACATCTAAACGTAGCATCTTTGAGAGACAAATCAGTTAGGATAAGGACAGAGAAAGTCTGTTAAAGTCCATTAAAGTCTGCCCCAATCACCAATCGTTCTTTCCTAGGTACACCGTCTACCACTTCATCTAATTCACTCCAGAATCTTTCCTTCTCCTCCATCTCACAGCCGACTTGTGGAGCATAGGCACTGATGACATTTATCATCATCCCTTCAACTTCAGAAACTCTCTTCACCTCCACTACACTCTTACTGTACTCTTCCTTCAGAATCACCCCTACACCATTTCTCTTTCTATCCACACCATGATAGAACAGTTTGAACCCACCTCCAATGTTGCTGGCCTTACTCCCTTTCCACTTGGTCTCCTGAACACACAACATATCTACCTTTCTCCTCTCAATCTTATCAGCTATCTCTCTCCCTTTACCCGTCATAGTACCAACATTTAAAGTACCAACCCGAACCTCCACTCTCCTACACTGCTCCTTTTCCTGCCGTCTCTGTAGACGTCTTCCTCCTCTCCTTCTCCTCCTTCGGCCAACAGTAGCCCAATTTCCACCGGTACCCTGTCGGCTAACGATACCTGTGGCGGTCGTTGTTAACCCGGGCCTCGACCGATCCGGTATGAAATTCTCATTTGTGAGCCGCATATTTGATTTGGCACATGTTTTACGCTGGATGCCCTTCCTAACGCAACCCTCCCCATTTACCCGGGCTTGGGACCGGCACTAAGAGTGCACAGGCTTGTGCATCCCTAATGGCTGGGTTGTTAGTGGGCAGCATATGAACATTTTTTTCCTCAATGTTAATGTATTAAAAGCAGGAAAAATTTGGCAAGACTAAGGATTTGAGCGAGTTTGAAGAGTGCCAAATTGTGATGGCAAGACAACTGGGTCAGAGCATCTCCAAAACTGCAGCGACAGGGTCATTGATACACATGGGGAGTGAAGACTCCGATCTAACAGACGAGCTCCTTAGCTCAAATTGCTCAAGAAGTTAATGCTGTTAATGCTCGATGGGTCATGACTGTTTTGGCAGCAAAAGGTGGACAAATACAATATTAGGCTGGTGGTCATAATGTTATGCTTGATCGGTGTATTTCTGTCTGTCTGTAGGTTATTTGTAATGTTATGGCCTGTGATGATACCCCATGCCAACAAGCTCAATTTTAATAGATTGATAATGTTCATACAAATTACTTATGGATACTATAATCAACTTTCAACTCCCCCAATCAAAATCTTGACCAGCTGGTCCTCTTAATACTGGTTTAAAAATACCACATGTATCAATATCAATTATCTTCATACAATGATAGGGGTAATGAAAATCTTAGTCTAATGGCTTCACAGACCTGTAATAAAACATTCCGGGGGAACCTAAAAATAGCAGAATTCATCTGGCAATCAGCAGTGCCATTAATTATAAACCCCAAAGTTATTCTATGGGGTAACAGGAGCAAATACACATCCAACACATCTTTGAGCACAGCTACCATCTGTGAGCTGCATTACTGTTTTTTGGAATTCAGATAATTAATATGCTCAGTGATGGCTGACGAAGAACCCTATGGGGCCATTTCAGTCTCCTCTCCATGACCTGTCTGCTCTTTGCTATATCATGCTGCCACGTTATCTGCACCCTTATTTCTGTCATTAGCATGGGGTCTGTTAGTGCAGCTAATCTGGCTTTCATATTAGAGAGAGAGCAATTTAACTTGGGAGTGAGTTACTGAGTGTATGATCCATGGATATATATTTATTAACTTTTCACAATGAGATGTTTTATAGTTGTTTATCATGTTTCAACAGATATGGCAAATTTAATAGCTTACCTACCAGTCCCAGCAGTCTAAAGTGCTGCCTTGTGGTTGCCCGGAAACCTAACTGCTACAAAAAAATTGGTAGCTGTGATAATGTAATGCTGGCAACCATAACAAACGTACCAAAGGAAAACTGTTTTGCCAAAAAGAAGATTTTACTGCTTTTCTGGTTTTTAAATCCACCCACATTTCTATCAAGGAAAGTATGGACAAAAAGTTTGTTGAAACCTGACCTTAAGATTTGTATGCGCATTGTAAAAATCCAATTCCACATTTAGTCCCCATTTACTGGTATATTAACCTACACTCTTTCTGGCAAGAGTGGAGGAGGCCTGGGGTTCAGTAAGCATTCCACTTCATGCCAGAGGTGTTCAATAAGGCTGAGGTCAAAGCTCTATAGCAGGCCACTCAAGATCTTCCACTCCAACCCATGCATACCATATCTTCATGGAGTCTCCTAATTTAAGTAAACCGAAAATTTAATGCAATTGTATGAATACAAGTTTGTGGCAACAGTATGAGGAGGAATTGCATATGGCTCTAAAAGTCAGGTGTCCCAATACGTTTGTGTATATGTAGTATAATACACATACCCAATAGTTTATATGTAGGACTATCATACGATTGATATGAATTTCAGTGTCCTGGATGTATCTATCTATCTATATATATTCCATCACATAATCGATGAGATAATTTGCATATACTGCCGGTCAAACTATTCTTTACAAACCTTTGCGTATACATTTATGGTGCTTTGGTAGATGCTCTTATCCAGGGTGCCTTGCAATTCCGAAATATATTCAAGTGACTAGTTGAGGGTCAAGGGCCTTGCTTAAGGACCCTGCAGTAGCAGCTTGTTGGTGTTATCTATATAACTATCTATATATAGTCTATATAACATTTCAGCACTAAATCTCGTTGGTCTCATGTACCCTTCTTCACAGCAGATTCTTGGCATAACGGATGTGACAGACAGACTTTTGTGGGAAATTTCACCTTTTTTCGTCAAACTCTGAAACCTGCTGGAAACCTCTATTTATTCAAGCATTCTTTTTTTTTCACGGTAAGGTTGATATTTGCTTTTTCTTCTGTAGTGATTTAGTCAGCAATATTTTTCGATTGTTAACCTCACTTGCTGCTGGTGATTAATGGCATAAGTAACAAACAAACAAACAAACCAAAAATCTATCCAAAGAGCAAGGAAATGTTAACATCATCCCACTCTGTACAGTAGCAAGGCCACACAATCCTGTTCCAGACACACAACACTTAAAAAAAATTTACTTTTTCTCCAATAACCAGTGTGAATTTCCATTCCTTTGACCTCAGTACCCCATAGCAGATTCCATTACACTTTTTTCCTTATGGAGAAATCAGTAATCAAATATACAGTCTATTTACAAGCTTCCCTGTTTTAAAGGGAAACTTGTTGCACTTTCTCTGAAGGCCATATATCCTGAATATGTGCAATATGAATAAATTCATAATGAATGTAAAGTACATTTAACAGTCTATACATTCATAATGAATGTATAGACTGTTATATGTACTTTTGTAACAACTAACTCGGTGTATATACTTATATAGTTTAACTGGCTTCCGATATTACAACCTATATATTTTATGTTTCAGGTTGTGTTTTTACTCTTATTAAACTCGTGCCATTTCCACTATTTTATTTGCTAATGATTTGCTGATAATGTTACTGTTGTAAATTCGGGAGAACATAATTTATTAAATAAAAATTTTGCTATAGCACGTGTTTATAGATATTTCATAACATAACATAAATATGTTAATAGTTTTCAATAATGGCAATATCAGTTATAGGGATACTGAATATTAATAAACAAAAGATATTTGAAAGATATCAATATACTAATTATTAATAAATCGTTCATCATCTGTTTGTCAGGTAAATAGTATTTCTAGAGACCCAGGCTTTTTAATGAGTTATGATATTGGCTTTAAAAGTTTGCCATCTGTTATTCTCACAGATTACCATGTTTTTGCACTTTTCTGGCCACATTGTTCAGGATCTTATAGGTTGCATTCTAAATGGCTGTGCACAATTCCAGTGTTTCTGCTTGTCATTCAAATGGTTTCTTTCTATCAGAGTATATGATTCTTGTGTTTTTTTTTAAGAAAAACACAAGACTAAATAGTGAAATTTCACTATTTCACTAAATGTATGGCATCAATAATGCATATTAATATTGATCAATAAAACTGTTATGACAGCCAGGACATAATTCTGTTACAGATTGTGCCTGCACATCAGATGTATTTCCTGTCATTGAATGCAATTTTTGAAAACCTGAAAACATGGGAACCATGCAATGTTTAAATTATTATTTGAAACTCATTAGATGAACCAATTTTCCTTGTCTGAGAGGGAGACGTGACAATGCTTTCAAATGTCAAAGAAAGAACTTTAAAAGGCAATCATCCTTATGCTGCTCTTTTTTAAATGGGACAAAGTTTATCTTTGGAGCTCAGGCACTTGCCAAAAAACAGTTTACCCATTTGGCATTCTCCCTAACAGGACACAGTGATTGGATAAAAAAAATTCTAAATATAAATAAAAAGAGTTCTTTCCTAAACTGTTTGCAGAATAATCCAGGCAAAAAAATCATTTTCAATAAAGTGTGAGTTTGTGCAATTCTATACGTATACACAGACTCTGTATTGATATGCTGCAAATGACGTAGCTACCATGGGTTACTGTTGTTCAATTAGGATAAAATGTAGAATGGAACAAAAGGAAAGGAAAGGGGTTCAAAGCAAATCGGAAAAAAAAGTGTAAATCTGGTCGTGTTTTGTGATTTGAGCTTAAGAAAAGATTTCATTTCAAATTAAAAGATAAATGTAGATAGATACATTAGCACAAGTTTTGAACAGAAGTTTGTGGACACTCGACCATAAAATTTCTATGTGCACTTCTATGTTTAAAAAAAACATCTCATTACACATTTACACATGAGATCTCAAAACTCTGGACTTCTAGTAGTTCCTAGAATAGCAAAGTCCACTAAAGGTGGTAGAGCATTCTTACATTAAGCTCCTAAATTTCTTGACAGTGTTCGGGGCTCGGACACACTCTCCCAGTTTAAGTGCAGATTAAAAACGTATCTTTTTAGCGAGTCCTACACATAACACACATCACATATCATAACCTCGTGCTCCAGTTCATCTGATCACATGCACATTATCATTTTGTGCTTGTTAATATTATGAACAGCAGCTACGCTAATTCCTCTCCACTGCTTCTCTTTCTCTACCCATCCCATATCACACTGTTGATATCACCCAAATGAGGATGGGTTCCCCTTTTGAGTCGGGTTCCTCTCAAGGTTTCTTCCTCATAACATCTAAGGGAGTTTTTCCTTGCCACAGTCGCCATGGCTGCTCATCAGGGATAAATACACGTCGTTCACCTTAACTATTAAATTCTGTAAAGCTGCTTTGAGACAATGTCTGGTGTTTAAAAAAAACGCTATAGAAATAAACTTGACCTGACTTGACATTTAGTCTCCATTTGCACTTATAACAAACTCCACTCTTCTGAAGATGTTCCAGTAGATTTTGGGGTGCGTTGATTAGTGCTCATTCAGCCACATGGGTGTTAGTAAGTCAGGTACTGATGAAGGTGAGGTAAAAAGTCCTGGGGTTTCAATTTATGTCAAAGGTATTAATAGGGTTGAGGTCAGAGCTCTATAGCAGGGACAAAGAATTAGGACGATATGCATTTATATTGGTGGATATCAGCTTACACGTGACACTAATTAAACATTTGCCTCTATCATACATGTAGTTTTCAATCATTCATTAAATGATTAGTTGTGTTAAAAAAGAATTGTGTATTTTGCCTGAGAGGTAATGAAATTCAGCCTGAGGTGTTATCTCTCATTGATCAGGAAATTGCACTGACTGGGTCATTCATTAAAACCATCGAATCGGCAACTCTGTCTTTCACGCAGTCATGTTCTAACGTTGTAGGGCGCCTTCCTGTGACACGATCGTAACAGTTTAGCTGCGAAAATAGACTTTGGCTCCATTAACTGCAGGAGGTAGACTTCAGTGATGCGGTGAGCTTTGTTCTTTGGCATTTCCACCTTTAATAGGTCAGAAGGAGAACATCTGAGTATGCAGGAAGCATTAAATATGAGGTAACTGGATGATGCATCACTACTTTCTATAGTTAAAATATATGTATATTTTACTGTCTAGTTTAATGAAGTTCCTAGTTCCCATAACAATTTTTTTCAAACAATTAATTTGAATTATACTACATTTTCCATTTTAAAAGATGCATTTTCTTCTTTTTTGTAAGTAAAAGCTTAAAAAGAAAAATTGATTTTATTGTCAAAGAAATGCTTTTAGCTAGATCAGATAAGGAACTTGTTCAAGCATGTCCTAAAATTAAATTCAAATCAAATGCTATTTCAGGCAGCCTGTAGACAATAACCCCCCACCCCAATTCATCGCTTTATAAATACACTGTGTGTACCAAGGTTTCCTTTAAGATAAGATCATAATGTTTGCATTTACTTTGGAAAGACAGGAGCACTATTTAACCAGATGCTGCTGTAAATCCCATATGGTGGAAAAGTTGTGTGCAGCGCATATTGAACAACAATGTGAAAGTGAGATATCAGTGTCTGAATTCTCTCCCATCCTCCTCCTCTTCTTTCTTTCAATTTCAATTTAGAGCAATTTTCGACAAAAACAGGCACTCACATTCATTAGTGTATGCTTGAAAAAACTGGATGTAAAGACTTGTCTTATAGTAGATGGATGTTGCTGAAAAAAGAAGCATTACCTACCTGGGGCTCTTCTCTGTGTGATCTTTAAAAAGCTATGCTCTGTTCTGCAGATGAATATTTATGCTCATTATAACTGAAAGTAAAATCGCTCCAGGAACTATTTCATTGGTGTGCAACGGCGAGATAAAACTGTACCCGTGACTTTGACTTTGACATAAACTTACATTTATAGTTTTAAAGGTTTGATTTGCACTTGCTCTCAGGTTTCAAATATTCTCAAGCCATGACCAATGAATCAAGATACTGATATCAGTCTAAAATGGTTTAATAATACTTCAAAATAGAATTTAACACACAGCCTTCTAAATAATTTCTGAAAGGGGAGCTGAACACTGACTGGAAATTCAAGGTGATTTAGTGTAAGTACAGATTTGAGGTGATAGAAAGTAAGACCTGACGAATTATATCAAATGGAATAGAATTAAAAGGGGAAGAGACAGTTCAGTTAGGCAAGAAATTCAGAAACAAAGGGACACATCAACTACAAACTGACAAAGAACTCAAAACAAACCCGCTGTTTAACCATAAATGACACTGTAGAAAATGGGGTTCTCTGTACTAGATAAGTGAAGAATAGCCGAGCTCACAATCCTTGCTGACGATCCTGTTAACAAATGATGAACTCCTTTGCCCTGGTAAGATTTCTTCAGGTGTAGATGTCATTTTGTCAAAGAATTGTCCCTGACTAAGCCAGGCAAGACGACAATCGGTCGATCAAGAAAAACATTTTGTAACTCGCTTTCTTTACACTTTAATATGTCCTTAGCTGTATCCAGTTCTCCATTGCGTTTGCGAAAAAAAAAAGGAGAAATATAACAATAGGACTTGTTTCATTTGTTGTACTCAGCATGTTGGCAATTATATGAATACTCCTCACAGAGTCCTGGGGTGTATCCTTCTGTCTCCATCCAAAAATGTATAAAGCTGTCACAATGAAGCTGTTCAGGGCTGAATGTAACTTGAGAATCAGTCTTTTGGCAGATCACTTTCAAAATTGTTGTTTGGTTTTCAGTGAGAAAAAGAGAAATCCATAACCAAACAAGCCCTGATTAGCACAGAATTTTGTGTCCTTGATCATATATATATATATAATATGTATATATAGATAGATGTGTCCATCATGAAAAAGACAAACACACACACACACACACACACACACACACACACACACACACACACAGAGACGAAGATACCTCTTTGTAGTTCAGACTTCATGTTGTGCACTGAATATGGCCCATAATATCAAAGAGAAATACTTGATGTACAATTACGCAACATATTAAAAATACCCTTCTGTATTTTACATATTCTTTCAGTATCTAGGCTTAGACCCTTTTTATTTGAAAAAGTCAGTATTGTTTTTTTAATAGAAAAGTAACATTTAATTCTTTAACAACTCACACCAGGATAATGTGATTCTTAAAAAAAAAAAGGAAAAGAAACAAAACAAAACAGATCTTTCTTCCCAAATTGTCAACAAAAGAAAAACATTTGGAATGTCTTTCATAAAATTTCTTTACCCACCTGTCAACTCTGTCTTCAGCAATGTGAAAAATAAGTGAGCACTTCATATTTCCTTGTAACTTTCAAGTAAAATTAAACCTACTCAAAAACACTTGACAGTTCCTTCTTACAGCTGGCACTATCTGCTCGGTTTTCTCAGTCCACATTGCGGTTACATGTAAAAAGCTTTCACTGTACATATATGGTCTGTATCTTTTCCGTTACAAAATAAATAAAAAATTAACTCATATTATGACACTGTATTCAAAATTGACACACTTGTAATCTTGCAAAAAAAAAAAAAAAAAAAGCTAAGCTTTTGTCCAGTGGACTGTTAGTGTTGAGTGTGAGCTGTAGTTTGAGTAGCTTTACAAAGTTTGTACGGCTTCTCTGACACATTGCCTTTGAGCTGTTGCACATTGTGTGTCCTAAAACGCCTGTTTTGAAGGACCCGGGACATCTTGCACAGGCATGGCATCACTGAGCACCTTTCCGCTGCCATCCGAGTTTTTCTCTTTGTACTGCTGAAGTGAATCGGGAGCCACAAAAGCCTTTGCTTCCTGGGTCAAAACAATGGAATGGGGTTTCTCAAAATCTTTCCAGTCATATATTGTCCTTCCATGACAAGTTTTGGCTGCCAACAGGATGAGGAAAAAAGCTGATAGACCCAGTAGGAATACTGGGGTGATGTCTGCAGTAGGAACTAATAGAAGCACCTCTTTAGTCCTAAGATGGACACAGGAGGTATCATTTGGCCCCATATGCAGGCAAACCTTATAATAGGTTCCCGGTTGGAGGCGAGTTAAGTTGAAGCCTCTAGTGCCAGCTAATATTTTAGTGCTGTGCTTGTGGTGGTCTTCCAGGCTTCCGTTAGCTGACCAAGAGATTCGGGCAGCAGGGATATTATGGCCAGTGTTCCAAGAAAGTACAGCATACCGTTCTTTAACATCATGGACCTCAAGGCTGTCTTCATTTGTTTTATCATTTGTTATTTCTGCCCAGCCGGATCCCTCCACTTTTAGTGTCAGAGTCTTTGTGTCCGCTCCAACTAGATTTTGTGCGACGCAAGTGTAGAAGCCAGCCTCCTCATGAGTGACACCAACTATTTCCAAAGTGCCCTCTGTTAAAACCTGGTAGCGTCCAAACTTTGTGGAGGGAGTTAACCTTAAACCTTTTGGAATGACCCAGTAAATAATAGGTTCTGGTTCTGCCAGTGCTCGACAATGCAGGGCTATGTTGTCCCCATGTTTCACTTGAATGTAAGATGGGAATATGCTTGGTGCAATCAAAGGGAGGCAGCTATCTGCCATCTCCCTGAAAGAAACGTCTTTTACTCGTCTTGCTTTTAACTCTGGAGGTTCTGAGCAGAATGTGGACTGTGGTTCAATGAATCGAACTGGCTTGTCATCCTCTGCCCCCACCCAGCGAATAAGGCAGTCACAGCGAATAGGATTGGTGTGCAGACTGATCTCCTGTAAACTTGGCAGAGACTGCACAGTCTGACGATGCAGAGCACTCAGGGCATTACTATTAAGCATCAAGCTTTCCATGCGTGGTAGCTTCCGGAAAGCCTGAGGGTGAATGAATGACAGTCGGGGGTTGTTTGTGATTTCCAGTTTTGTCAGTTCAGGGAGGTTTTCCATTGCAGAGTGCTCAACGGACACCAGATCCTCCATGTTGTTCAATCCAAGTTCCTTCAAGTGAAGCATGTTCCTGAAGTCCCCTTTTTGCACCAGCTGAATTGGGTTCTTGTTAAGGTCCAGAAATTTCAAGCTCGGTAGCATTTGCAGTGCCTCCTTTGGAACTTTAGTCAGGTTGTTGTCATAGAAGCTAATACTTTCCAGGTTGAGAAGTCCTTCTAGAGCACGCTTGGAGATCTCACGTAAGCCCATACCTGCCAGGACCAGACTCCGCAAGGATCCAAGAGGTTTGAAGTTGAGATCTTGGATTGTATCCACCGGATTTCCTCCTGTCATTAATACTTCTAGTTGAGGCAAAGCATGGAACCAGCGCCTATCAATTATCATTAGGTGGTTAGAGTTAAGATGAAGCCTTAAAAGGTTACTCAAACCTTTGAAAGCTCCTGGGGAAATACTTCGGATCCTGTTATGATTGAGGTACAATTCCTGGAGGTTAGGCAATCCAGAGAAAGCTGCTTCAGGCAGGTGCCTCAGCTGATTTTCTTCCATGTGAAGGCTTAAAAGGGCTGGCAGTTCAGTGATTCTTAAGTTACGGGTGCTGATGAAACTGTTGTGGGAGAGATCCAGCTCAGTTAGATTGGCGAGACCCTGGAGTTCACTTTGGTCCACTGAACTGATGAGGTTGCTCTGCAGCCTTAGTGTTTGTGTCTCTGGTGGGAGAGATGTGGGCAACTGAGTCAGGAGCAAGTCATTACAGTCAACAGTTGGAGCCTCTTTATAAACAGACTGGGGTGAGTACCAGGGCTTGATCTGGCATACACACTGATGAGGACAGGGTACCTTCCAGGGGATTGAGTGAATAACCAAGGAGCAAGCAACTCCAAACAGGAGGTGAATATGTACAAAAAACATTGTAATCTCTCTCATTTTTATTTCAAGTTGATTATCAAATTTTGAAATTTCACTTGTTTTTTGCAAATAAATTGTTACCAAAATTACATTTCTTGAGTTTCATCTTTTCCGCTATTCAAGCTTTATCAAAGAATGGCTTGCTCAGATGTTCTTAGGAGTGACACACTACGATGGCCTTGGGTCTCTTTTTATTTCCTTGTCCTTACATTCATGTCCGATTGAGCTTTCAGGACTACTTCAGAGGCATACCTGACAAAGAGAGAATAAGTGCAGTTAGAGATTACTCATGTCGTTGCTCATCCATAATGTCAGACATATTTCAATTGTTCACTGTTGGCTTTCAAAATTTACCTTTAGTACAAGTAAGAGGTGAATAACTAATTTTTATTCAATTTGCAGTGTCCAACGGGAGTTATCTCCTGGCTAGAAATTTTATATCTGAATTAGTATCCAAACACTATACCAAATCTTCAGCTTCTGAATCCGTTAATAATTATCTCTAAATGAGTTCAGGGATAGCACTGTGCAGTCCGACTGCAGGATCACCAGTTAGCAAATGTAAAAGGAACGAGAGTCTCTGTTACTTATTGCTGTATGCAACTGGGCTATTAAGTACCTAGTGATGGTGCCATCTTTGGATAAAGCTTCACAAGATACATTTTATAGCCCAGCAAAAAGATTTCATTTATGGTGACACCAAGACTCATTAAACATTCTGAGACCAGGATGTAGCTTTTTTTTTAAATGTATTTTCTTTCTTTCTTCACTTTTAAGATGGAAGATTTCACCTTCATTTTTCATGCTTTCGTTCTTAAATTGCACCATAGTCTTAGATGCCCAGGCATCACTGCACTGCAGCTAAGTGGCAGATTGGCAAAGGCTCTTTACTTGCTCTGATTGTTGCATCCAACACCCACCCCTTCTTTTCCTTCCTCCTGCCTTGCAGATCTATCCTTCTGAATGCCCAATTACTCCTAATGTACTCCCTGTCTCCCTTCGCCAGTTCACCAGAGAGCTACCTGATGGCTATGAGACCATTTGTTCTCCTTTAGACAGACAGACACGTGCACACACATGCACACACACTGGAAGCAACAGCGTGATCCTGAGCTATCAACACGTCACACCTTCTAGCCAGCAGAGTGCATGCTGTGCCACAAAGCTCGTTTACAAAGTGTCAGCTTTACAGGCAGAAGCTTGGCCCACATGATGCACTCAGTCAATCCATTCTTACTGGTTGAGCTGTGTATCAATGATCCCATACTCGCGTGCTAATAAGGCGTGAGGGTCAATTCGGCACTTTTGATGAATGCAGATGTGTGTGTGTGTGTGTGTGTGTGTGTGTGTCTGTATGAAGTAGCCCACACCTCCAGTAAGTTAATTTCCAAATTTAATCAGGTGAGAATGATATGTTCCCTGATTCTCTTACTATGTGTATTGTTTGCTGATAAATTAGTTCTTATCAGCATTTGTTGTTGATGCTAGAGTTACAAATTGTTTTCTTTCTTCTTTTTTTTTTTTTTTTTTAGAATTGCCATAAGCAGCCTCAAGGTGAGTTTACATTTATACTAATGAAATCACTCTTTCTGTGCCAGCGAAAGGACCTGGTAATAGCTTCCGATTGGCGCAGTAGAACAATGTTTGTCCTGTAGATTGTGAGTCTGAATCTTGGAAACATATAAATTGTCTGGACTTTCTTGTGCACAAGGTTAGAGATTTTGGGATTGAATACTTTCTGTTAATCATAGCAGCATTTGCTTTATGAGTGTCCGAGGTCATGCATGCAGAACTGTGTGGATAGCACCTTCCTCCATTTGTGTGACCCTGCCCTGGCTCACAGCATGAGCAGCAGTTTAAAAAGATGCAGATGGCTAGCTTCATGCAGCTCAGAGGAAACACTATCCACATTCTCAACTGGTAGCAGTTGTATAATATTGCAGAGCTGACTGGTGGGTGAAAAACATCCAGGAGTAAATATTTCAAATTTGATGCATGTATAGATACATCTGAGGAGATGATGTAGAATATGAACTTTTTTTTCTTGAAATATGTAAAAGGCGAAGGAAAAGAGCAAAAGCTGTATGAAATGTATGAGACGTACTGAACTGAATATAGATCAGGCCAGATTCTCTAAGGCTGTAAGGCAAAAGTAAGAGATGAGAGAATGAAAAAGAGATTCTCATTTGAGATTATTACTGACAGCCACTTTGGTTCTGGAGCGGAATAATGATCTAGGATGCCGTCGGTTCATAATAGTATTCTTTCATACACAATGGCTCGTGCACTTGGCAACATTTTCCCCTCTTGCAGACAAAGAGTACCATAGAGAGACATTATTATAGGCCATATGCTATATAATAACTAGATTTAAAGTTATATTTGAAAGTTTCCACGAAGCAGTGCCTTCTGTCCCTGTCTGTTGAAACCTGTTCTCATACAGACTGCTATGATGAGCTACTTTTATTAAGCTTTGAGACATTTGTGCAGTGAAATAAATTTACACTACTAGATGAAATTAGGGTTATGTACTCATATCAGTCAGTAAAGTTGTAAACCTATATAGACAATATTATTTGCTTTTGTAGAGATTTGTGCTCATTCAAATACAAGGGTTTTAGTAATGTCAGCTACAGGTGTAGGCGGGATAAGGAGACCTGGACTCAGTCAGCGTACCATTTCATCATGCTCATTAGGGTTAAAGTCAGAGTTTTACATTTTAAAGCATTTGGCAGATGCCCTTATCCAGAGCGACTTACAACTGAGCAGGATAGGGTTAGGGGCATTGTTTAAAGGATCAGCAGTGGCAGCTTGGTGGCGGTGGGATTTGCTTGTAACCTTTTGATCCAAAGTCCAATGCCTATAAAGCTCTATAGCACGCCACTCAAGATCTTCCACTCCAACTCATGTAAAACATATCTCCATGTAGCTGGTTTTGTGCACAGAGAAAATGTATTGCATCCAAAGACACCATATACAATTGTGTGCCGCAAACTTTGTGGCAACTGTTTGAGAATGAACCACATATGGCTGGAAGAGTCAGGGGTCCCAATACATTTTCTCCATATAGTGTAGGCACAAATTTGGCTTGAGATGAAAGAAAAAAAAAAAAAAGTGTGTAATAACTAGTGAAGTATTATTTATTAGGAGTTTTCTTTTAATCGAATTAAAATAATGATATTTGGCCAATTTGCTATAGCTTCAGTCTACATTTTGGCTTCTATATAGACCTTTTTATAATTTTTAACTTGGATTGTCTACATTTTAATAATCAACCAGTAAAAGTCATAAAACATTCATGAAAGCTAAGTTTCAACTTTAACCTTTAATTTAAACTGAAAAATGTATTGGATATTTACATGTATTTGTAATCAATAAATATTGGACAATTACACACATTTACCAGTGAAATTCCATTAGGTTAGATTTAATGTACAATTGAAAGATTAATAGTTTATTAATTTAATTGCGAGGGTCAATTTTACATAAAGCTTTAAAGTAAATGCAAAGAAAGAAAAGAAAGTCTTATAAATTACTGCCAGGACAGAGTTAAACTCATGCTTACAACCATTATCTTTTTAAATGTCAGTAATCTGTCCAGCAGAGTGTCTCATCCAATGATATTTCTATAATCTAAAGTTTACAGGGTTAATTTGACATTTTGTTCAGATGATGGAAATAACATTGGAAAATGATGGATTATTGTAGATCTGCAGGAGATGCTCTACTAGAAACAGAATCTATTTTATAATGCAGGTTTGAGAATATTCAGCCACATCAAGACAAAAATTGTATAAACTTCCCAAAATAATTTGTATTAAAATTATTATAGAAAAAATATCCTATTGTTTAAAAACTGTGTTTAAAAAATCTTTGTATAGCAGACACAAAGTTCTGATACAGTACAGTAGCTATTTCAAGACTACTATCAAGGCTAACTGCATCACACCTAGTCTGCAAAGATTTAAGTGGGTTTTTTGAGGACACTTTCATTATGTGCATTTCACTTGGACTTCAGTTCAATTATCTTAATGCCTTAGGTGATGTTTATGTTGTTTATTATTCAATGCTGGATTCTTTGTCTTAAGGGTTAGCAGCATATTTACAATCTCACCTCTGACCTCAAACAAGCTTTGAGCAAGAGCAAAGGTTATTGCCATGTGTACAATAGGTCTGGGGAAAAAAAAAAAAAAATTACATCTGTCCATTATGACCCCATTACAGAGACTGAAAGAGGAGTTTGGTCAATACTGTTTTACAAGCTATCAAGCCTGGCTGACTGCTACTTGTGTAAAATCATCATGAGTGCACAGTGGCTTTTAGGAGAGGTGGGACAGGAAGGATTCCAAAAAGAGGGAAAAAAGGCAAAGAAGACAGAGAGACAAAGCACTATCAGGTGCTGCTTCAAAGGTCAATGTGAAATCAATCAGGGTTATAAGTAATTGAGAGCAAAGGGGAGCCTTGTCTGTGGAAAAATGGATCACAATTGAAATATTTTAAAATCCAAAAAGAAAATGCATGCAAATACAGGTCAGAAGGTTGATGTCAAATGTAGGAAAAAATGCAATCTGGGTGATTTTGACTATGGCATGCATGGTTACTGGTACCACTAGGGCTGATTTAAGCATTTGAGTAACTGTGGACTCCTGATTTTTATTTATTTTTT
Organism: Silurus glanis; assembly: GCA_014706435.1. Classification (NCBI taxonomy): domain Eukaryota; kingdom Metazoa; phylum Chordata; class Actinopteri; order Siluriformes; family Siluridae; genus Silurus; species Silurus glanis. The sequence goes on from JAAIIK010000026.1 coordinate 1,560,431, forward strand.
AATTCACAATAATCTCTATAGTTTACACAAAGAAAGAGTGTGGAAAAAACACCTGGTGAACAGTTTGACTGCTTTATGTTTCCATGACAGCCTTTAAAGAAAAATGGGGGAAAAAAAACCTACTCTTTATAACCTTGGTGAGCAAAAAAGCATTTCAAAATGCAAAATATACTGAACTTTAGGGTGAGTAGACTACAACTGCTCACCATGGTTGTAGGCCATATTAATTTTTCCTAAAAACATTTGATGTCTAGCCAGAGAGAGTTACAAGAGTGAACCTGGGTCAATGGAATAGCCATCCAGGCAGAATATGAGCTAAATCTATATTTAACATATGACAGAATTATTATTTAAACATTTACAAGGCAGAGGGATTCCTGTGAAAAATGGTAAAAATGTTCCTGGCTTGGACATCAACTTTATGTCTATTCATATGCTTTAAAAATGAGCTCTTTGAACTTTTTGTCATTAATGAAACCATTTGAACTTCATCGCAGCACAACACATACTTTATTGAAAGCACCAGAGTGAGCACAGACTACTAACAACATTTCACTCCAAAACCATAACAATTTATGGATTCCACATTGATTCAAGTATCCCCTTTTATTTAATATTTAATAAACTTAATCCACACTGAGGATGCTAGTCAATTCAGCTACTTAATAAATCATTTATCAATGAAAATGTTGAATGAAAATGGCTTGTTGAAGACCATAAAAAGCCTTTGGAAAGTATAGAAATGAGTTCAATTGTTTTATTTCCAGTAATATTGCTTGGATTACACAATAATGACAATGGAATGGTAATGAAGTGGAAGTAAAGATAGAAATAAAACAAAAGAATGAGATGGCATTTTAATGTGTAATACTCTGCATTTAATCCCCATTTGCTATTATTATACCGTCCACTCTTCTGGCGAGATGTTCCACTAGATTTCAGTGTATTTGTGAAGATTTGTGCTCATTCAGACACATAGTTTTTCATATAGTATATGAATAAATATGTAACAGATTACTAAAAAGTACACTACAGATCTAAAAGAATAGCCAATAAACACATAGATGAAGGTCAGAAGGCTTTTACACAGAATATAGGAAGATAGATAATTGGTCAGTTGTGTGTCCTACAATCGTTATCATTGTAATAAGAAATAATATTAACTAAAGAAGGTCTGTGGATATAGGGTTTATATAAGTCATGATGTCATCGTAGGTTTTATAATACATGTATACTGACCCGAAAATAAAATAAATAGAAGAACCACTGGAATGAGAAAACTGCTGTTATAGGTTATACACTTTTACAGAAACGAAATTTATTTGTAAATTTGTTTTGTACCCTCTGGCCAGTAACACAGCTTGTGCACTGAGGCATTGTAATAGCAATCAACAGAAAGGTCATTGGGTACACTTTTATATAATGAAGTCTAGGTGGAACAATTCCCTTTATGGTCACCTTTAAAAAGCTCTTAATTTGACACTTAGGACACTGCAAAAAAAGGGATCAGTTTTTTATATCCATATTGCAGGAAACATTTTTTGTGAACAATTTGTCAATAGTCCCTTAGTGTGTTGAAACTCTGATTGCTAACATGAATTATAGCTCTATTAAAAAAGAATCCAACAAGTACTGTTACTGTGATATGGGATTTCAATTTTTTTTAATTATGATTATTTTGTCAAAATCTTGTAGATTTTTATAGTTAAAAATATAGTTATAGTTTTATAGTGGGGCTTGTGTCCGAATCATTTTGTTATACCATTTGTATAAAATGGAAATAAAATTTAATTGCATCTCCACTAGACTCCACATTTTTCGGTAGAGTAACTTGAATATTTTGCAAACAAATGAACAACGACTGAGGCACACATACAGATTGGATAGGATTGGTTTTTTTGATCTAATTTTCTAGCTAGCTACCTGGGAAGGATTTTCACTAGACTTCTAAATGAGGCTCTGGAGATTTGTGCTTAATAACCCTCAAAAGCATTAGTGAAATCAGGTACTGATGTTGGTAGATGAGGTCTGGGGTTTAGTTGATGTTTTAGGTCATCTCAAACGTATTTCGTGAACTTGACGTAAGGCTATATTTAGGTCACTTTTAAAAATATTTTTCCACACCAGCTTTGGCAAAGCATGTCTTCATGGACCTCACTTTGTCATGTTGGTTTGGGCAGGTTAGTTCCAAGTGAAATTGCATTACTACAGCATACAAAGGACAATTGTGTGCTTCCGATGTCATGATACCAAAAACATATCTTACAATACTACAAACAGATACCATGCAATTCAATTTCACTTTTAACAACAGGCCATGTCCCAAAGCAGCTTTAGACAGATAAGTAGGTTATAAAGTTAGAATTTATATGTTAGTTATAAGTTTAGTGAATGTAAGTCCATCCCTAAGGAAAACTCCCTGAGATGGTATGAGGGAAAAAATCTTATTTAAGTGGTACCTTATATCCATTGATCACAGTTTTATTGCTGTTGAGGTGTGCTGTTTAGTGAACTGTTCAATACAAAATGAACCAATTCAATGAAAATAGAACACAACCGATATTAGAATGAATAACAGGCTATTGGAAAAGAAATTATACAATTGATTAGCATTTAGTGTGCCACATATTTCAGCTATTGTTCCCAAGAGCAATAAATGTTGTTCTTAAGACTGTTAAATGGTTAATATTTGTGTTTGGCTAAAATTCTGTCTGGGAATATACTTTTATTTCCAGTACAGGATAATCTGAAGTGTCCACATGTGTGAATAGTGCATATTTAAATTGGTTTTCTGTTAGTTCTGAGTTTCTTCCCTATAAGTGTGCACTGGAGATGTGAGTGATTTAATGGTTCTAGCAACAGTTGCCTTTAAATTAAAATGACATGGCTGAGCACATATCTGCCACAAGTCATAGAACAAAACACTTTATTATCATTTGCATTAGGAAGAAACTATGTGCGCAAACACCACACAAGATGAATTTGTACACTTATCGGTCATAACCTAACATAAAACAGCTTTGTCTTGTTGAGGTATGCACTCCACAAGACCTCTGTGCTGTGGTTTTTGGCAGCAAGACTTTAGTAGCATATATTTTAAGTCCTGTAAACTGTGATTTGAAGCCTCCATTTATTAGACTTGCCTGTCCAGTACATCCCACACATACTTGATCAGATTGAGATCTGGAAAATCTTTGCAGTGTGGCAGGAAGCATTAAAGAGTCCACAGCCATTAGAGAAGTGCTATACTTGGTCTGCAAAGTGTCTACATAGGTAGGTGGTAGGTGTCAGATTAACATCAACCTGGACTCCAGGACACAAACTTTCAGTACAGAACATGCCTCAGAGCATTACACTGCCTCCACCAGCTTGCCTTTTTTCCATACTGTATCCCGGTGGCATTTTATTTTTTTTTTACCAGGTAAGCAACATACACACACCTGGGGATCCACAGATGGTGCAACAACAAAAATGTGATCCACCAGACCAGGCCACTTTCTTTCATCACTCCATGTGCTACTTCTGATGCTTGGAAGACCTGATGTTTTAAAGTTCCTTTGACCCACTCATCTAGTCATCAAAATTTGTCTCTTGTCAAAGTTGCTCATATTTTCACACATTTTTCTACTTTCAACACATCAACTTTGAGAAGGGACTGTTCACTTGTTGCGTGTCAGGATTCTGTGGACCTGTCACAAATTCTTACTTTATGTTGTCCTTTGTCCACTAAATGTTTTTGTCCCCTGTTTGTTACAGCTAATTATTGCCACCTGTGTTCTATTTATCTGTGTGCATTAACGTTCCCTGTGTCTTAGATTCTTTGTTTGTTTTTTGTTTGATGTTGTCAGCCCTTCATGTTTTGTTCCCATTTGACTCCAGCCATGTTCGCTATTTGTATGGGACTTTGTTTTGCTCTAGTTAAAATTTTTTTGTGAAAAGATTTCATCACAGTTTTTTCCTCGAAATCTTTTGGATGTTTCCTTTTGTATATTTTGGACTTTTTTTTTTCTCCAAGCACCTTGAACAGTGTTAAACTTTGTTGTTTTTTTTTCTTTTGATCATTTTCTTAAACTTTAAATAAAAAAGACACATATGGAGTCTATATCTGTTCACTCAATCTCCTGTGGCTAAATGTGAGAAAGTCTGACTACTGCACCATTGACCTGATTCAAATCTTGACCCCGACATTGCCTAATATATCTCTGTCCTTAACAGGTGCCAATGTGCTTTTAATATTATAGATGACTGTTGTACAGTTTGATATGTACATATTCATCCGTTTTTAGTACTTTATTTTTTTGCATAAATGCAAATGCACAGGAAGTCGCCACACTGAGCGTGAGTGTGATGGATATGAACTTTATTATTCTGATTTGTTATTCCTTTTGTCCTGCTGCTACTGCAGCACCCTCGTCGCCTCGTTGTCCCAGAGGAGTCGCTGTATATTACGCTCACCTTCTCAAAGTATATTGACCTTTATAATAATTGGATGGGTCCTGCGGCATGAGCTCGCAGGGAATTGATGGCAGCTTATCAGGGAGGAGAGGATGGCAAAAAAAGATGTCTGAGGATTATATAATTATATCTGCTCTTCACAGTTTGAAAGGCAGTATAATCATATCCATTAGCAGATTGCCTTTTGTTGTGGTTTAAAAGCCTCGTGTCCTAGATGCAAAAATAAGTTGCAATATTCCTCTTGTTTTCTCTTACTTGCAAACACGCACACACCCATTCACTCACACACATTCACAGTCAGCCTCTGCATAGCTGCCGTCATTTATTCCTTGGAAGGAGCTATTGCAGTGGTTGCTGCAGAGTTGCCATGGTGATCTGCCTCCGTGTTTCACAAGGTCAGTAGGAAAGTTGAGAGAGCTCTGCTGTTTTCTCGTACACACTCGCAGCGCTCACACGCTGCCATATGGCTAAATGGATTTCTGTTTTTGTTCTCACTGCCCTGTTATTTTAATGGATGGGTTGGGATTATGTAACGTGCTTTTCTATTCTTTTTTTTTCATAAATTTTTTTTTTCATCCATTTTATATTGAATACGTTTAAAATAAAGACACCATTCGTGTATAGATGGTGTGGCCTCCGAAAAAATATTCTACAAATCACGACCAATTTTTGTTACAGTGCACATGTATTCATTCCCTTTTATAATCCGACATAATTTGCTAGTGTCTTTTAAGTTGACGGACAATTGTAGTCCATCCTACCCAGAGTGCACCGACAGATTTCGCTCTGAGGTCTGAGCATTGGTACTCTGATATATAGCCAAAGGTTTGTGGACACCTGGCTATAATTCAGTAATCTAGTCACATTTTCTTCTTACTGACAGTGTGCAGAGGAGCAGACAGACTGCATAGCAACAACTGCAGTACAGTGACTAGCTTTAAAGCCAGAAATTGAAGTCATCATCATAGTCAGAAATAGTAAGCATGAAGTAAGGGTATGAATGAGACACACTGTTTTAACCTCTGCACCACTGTTGTTCAATCACTGTGACAGACTGTAGTGGTCTGTCCTTAGTGGATTGTGTTTGTTATCCAAAGCCCCCACCCCCACACACAAAAAACAAAAAAAAAAAAAAATGTTTGTTGCACTATTTATACTTTATACAATGACCTTCACTAATACTGGGAACACCCTTTAGTACACTCTGGTGTACTAAAATTATAACATATGCAAGTATGCAATTATTGGATATCCATGAGAACTAAATATTTTTCATACAAATTGAAGGATTAAAGCAGTAAACAATAATGGATTTTTTTTTTTTATTCGACTTTAATGGTATTTACAAAGGATGCCAATATATTAGATATATTATAATGGACACCACTGTTTATATTTATGTATGTAGAGCTTCTGTGTTGGCTGGTATGTTAGTGACATTTTGTCTTATAATGCACACAAAAAACTGTGACCTCACTTAAAACCTTGTGAACGCCTTACAAATGCTTTATTCAAGACTGATTTTCACTTTGCATGTTTGCAAAAATCTCCGTTAGTAGAATAATTCTTTATTCGCATTCTGCAATCTTTCCTTGCCATATGTATTCATAATTTGCTTCATTACCTAGGTATCTTGACAGGTTTTTACGTGCATTGTGTATGTATTTTGTTAATGTTGTGTCTGTACTATTATACTAATCTGTACTGAACAGGCAACACCTACACTTTACAGTTTTTGTTTTTTTCTTCTTATGATTTTAAAAGCATTATTGCACTGTTTTTGTATTCCATGGCTGTGATGGTTTGCAATCCCTCCAGAGTAAACCAGCAAACATTGTATACCTGGAAAAACTCTAAGTAAAATCCACTTTCAATTTCTATCAAGAGAGTTCTTTATCCATGTTAAGGAAGTGAGCTTCCCTTGCTTTCCTTTCTTATTAGTAGGAAACAAATGAAGAACAGATAATATCTAGCCCTAATGTAAGGAACAAATCTAATTAACAATAATTACATTGCGTTGCACAAAGAACACCAATGTGCAGTTTGACAGAAATGCTAAATGGCACCAATGTTACACGGTTATTGATGTTGTTATTTGTTAGGAAATGAGACAAAATGAGAGAAAAATGTGTTCCACCTTCACTAGGAAACTACATTATATGAACAAAATTTGGGGACACCTGAACATAAGATTAGTGTGTGCGTTTTAAACATCCCATTTCGTCATTTAATACAACTTGCTGTTATAATACCGCCCTGGGAGGATGATCTACTAGATTGTGGAGGCCTGTGGTGACAGTATTTCAGTTCAGCTTAAATGGGTTCAATTGGGTTAAAGTCAGAGCCCTATAGAAGGTCATTCAGGGGGCACAGAGGATTGTCATGCTGGAACAGGTTTGCGCCTCCTAGTTCAATTGAACCGGAATCCAAAGACATCCTGTACTACTGTGTGCCTCCAACTTTGTGCTAACAGTCCCAAAAATGTCCCAATACTTTTGTCCACCAATTGTGCTTTCTGTCAATTTTATCAATTGCTTGCTGCACGAAGGTTGCGACTCATCTCGGGTGACCTTCTATTATACCATTCTCAATAATACTGACACTGGCTTGCCTGTGGAACCGGGATTCATCTTCATTAACGCAAGGTTTTAAGCATCACTGTCAGAGCTCGCTCCCATGTGATCAGGCTGCTATCTCCGGCCCTGTCTGCACCAATCTCTACCATCTCTCTCTCTCGCAATCCCAGCCGTTCCTCTTTAGCTCAGAAGAAGCTCAATCAGACCATTACCTGAGGGAACTGCTCCTGAAATCGACATGGACTTTAAACTACAGAAAACTAGGCCAAAAGAGATTCAAAAAAGAAAGACAGAGAAGAGGCATCAAGATGTAAAGACAGATCAGCCTCTAAAAAGCCGATTTGCAACGCTGAATGTAAACAGGGCAAGTCACCTTTTTTAGGTAATGAAAGAATAACGATTTCCTAGTAAAACTTTGAAATAGAAGGAGTTGAGCAAAGAAGAACGCAGTGTGCTCATACATCTGTGGTTAGAGTTAACAGATGTGCTAATCAAGAACTATCTGCAACCTGGTCAGGGTCCTTTGTCTGTTTTCCACTGCATAATCATATCTGTGAAAGGAAAGGTTCTCAAAACAGTGTGGGGGTTTCGCATACAATTTTACACAGAAACAGTAGCAGCAATGGAGAGACTTCTTATTTTACCCAACATTTGAGTTTAAAATAAGGAGACATAAAACAGCCCCAGTCATATAGAACATTTATGAGTTTTCTTTTGTACTCAGCAGGAAGGTTTAAAAAGGTACTGGAGATGGCTGTTCCATGTAACCTGTATGAACCTGCAGTTCTAGCTACAGTAGTTTTGCTACATCCAATGATACATAATACATACGGTCTTCATTGTATATCACATTCTTGCTTCTGATTAAACACAGCATATGACTTCCACGTGGTATGTTATCCACACGATAATGACCAAAATTATTAGGATGCCTGATGTTTCCAGTCATATGTGGTTCTTCCCCAAACTGTTACCACAATGTTGGAGGCGCACAATTGTATAGGCTGTCCTTGGATGTGGTATCATTCAATTTTCCCTTTACTTACACTAAGAGAACCCAATCCTGTTCCAACATAACAAAGTAAGCTCCATGTTTTACATACAGTCGTTTAAAGTTATTGAAGTTCTAGGCTGAAGATCCTGAGTGGCCTACTATAGAGCTCTGACCTTAACCCTACTGAACACCTTTGGGATGAATTGGAACACTTACCGCACAACAGTACCTGACCTTAATAACACTCTTGTAGCTGAATGAGCACAAATCTCCATAAGCACTCTCCAAAATCTAGTGGATCATCTTCCCAGAAAAGTGTAGATTACTATAACAGCAAATGGGGACTTAATGTAGAATTTGGTGTTCAAAAAGCACATGCGAATCTAATGCTCATAAACATATATCCATATAATGTAGGTAGCTTATCAAAACTGATTTAATGGAAAGTTAGTTATATTTTAGTTTTTAATAATCCAGCTTGCCATTAACGTCATTAATGTAATGTGAGTGTCAACATTGGAATCCAACTGACAGCTATAGTAGATTTGTTTTTATTCATTACTTAAACATCCTCCAGTTCTTCAGACAGATGCACACTGTACACATCAGCAGCCAACATGTGATGTTCAAGAAACTACGAAAAAGTTTATGCTGGGTTTTTTTTTTGTGTGTTGCTGGATTTTGGTTTTGTGCCATAGTTTTGCTGTTGTTGTTGTTGTTGTTGTTGTTTTTTTATTGTGTCATGGTTTTGCTGTTATGTCTACATTGTGACTTTGAACTAAAAATGTAATGTGCTATTTAAAAAGATGGCTAATACCAATCGTACTGCACACAAAAACCAAAAAAAGTGTTGTTTCCTTTCAGCGTTTGCTCTTTTCGCGCTTACCTCCAGAGCAGTTGACAGTTGGGAGTGTTGCATCACGTTGTGTGTTGTTTCAGTTTAAAAATACTATTACCGAAGAACGCTCTATAATGGGAAGTTTTATATCTCACACTCCTCCGCGTTCCCTGATCAGTCCAATTATTTTTTTCTTACACACATACTGCACTGCGATGCAACAGCATGCCCATTATTTATGTTTAATTTGTATTATTCATTTTTTATGTCTGTGCAAATGTTTTTTTCTCTCTCATTTGATGGCGTCCATGGTCTTAAAGGTGATCAGACTCCTCCCATTTTTTAAATCTTCGGTGACTATAGTGTCAAATTTGCTTTTAGTTTTTTTACCAGATAGCAATTAGCAGTTATTTACTGACTCGTGGCTGAAACCTGTTTACACGTCCATCTTCTGCCTAATTGCTATTCATTGGCTGCAATTTCCACATCAAAACACAACCCGAGGTCCTTGTTCAGGCACATATTTCGCTATAGTAATCAAGTTACATCCTGACATTTTCTGTTCATGATGCTATGTAAGCTCATGTTAGGCTCTGACCTTTCATGTCTTTGCATGGCCTCCTGCACAGATCCCTACTTGCTTTTGTGATGCTGGTGACTAGGAAACGCTAATGCCATTTTACAGTGCTGCCCATGTTGAGAGCCACGCTCTTGGCACAGCGTGCCTGAGTGAAGACAACAGATCACAGTGGGGGTTTTAAAAACATGAATACGTTTGAGGGAAATCTGGCATCATATGCGAAGGCTTTTTGAAACAAAACGAGCCAGTTGCTTTATAAAGATGCTGTGACGTGTATGTATTATGCTTCTAAATGCAGCTTTCCCAGTGAGCTCAGTGTTTAGATGCATATATGCAACATAAAATTCACTCTTTAGCGTGGTGTAGTTTCCAACAAAACAATCAGTGATTTCACATTATTCACTATTGTTTTACTTCTAGTTCTATTTCAGCTCCTGTTACCTATAATGTGCACCTGTTCCATGGTTTGTATGTGCTTTTTGAATGTCTTATTCCACATTTAGTGCCCATTTGCTTTTATAATAATCTCCGCTCTTCTGGGAAGATGTTACACTTGAGCGTCCTTGTGGAAATTTGTGCTCATTCAGACCTAAGAGCATTAGTAAAGTAAGGTGCGGAAGAGGAATGGGGTGTAGTCAGCGTTCCGATTCATCTTAAAGGTGTCCAAATGGCCACTTAACATCTTCCACTCCAACCAATGTAAACCATTTCTTCTTTTGTGTGCTTTGTGTACAGGGGTGTTGTCATGCTAGAACAGGTTTGGGTTTCTTAGTCAAGTGAATGGAAAATTGAATGCTTCTGTATCCAATGCACCCTATACCCTACGTGTGTGCATCCAAATGAGAGCCACATATGGCTGGAAATGTCAGATGTCCCAATACTTTTTGTCAAATTTGTGTACTTGTTATTACCAAGTCCTGTTCGCTAGTTCTAATTGTCTTTCTATTTCCTGGTTTTGACCCTCACCTATGTCCCATTTATTATGTTTCTGCTCTTATAGACACTGATTACCAGTCTTAGCTTTGCCCTAAATAAAGCATCTCTCCCACGCGCTACGACGTGCCACCCCGCACATGTCGTTATGAGCTGCTTCTGACTCATCTTGTGCTGCCACAGTTATAGCATCGAACAGCGTGCCCAGATGCCCCTCTGCAGAATTCTCAGCATCGCTCTCTGCCTTTGTGAACACGCAGGACCGGAAAGAGATGGGGCAAGAATTATCCGAACCCCTCTGTGCTCATTTTTATTTCCCTTCACTTTACTTATCCTCTTTAAACAAACGGCAAGTGTGCTGAGCGAAAGCGTACACTGCTATCCCGGTGCTGCGGCATGACCCTGCTGCCAGTTTCAACATTGCTTTCTGGTGTGTCAGCCTTGATGGATGTATGGACTCAGGGCTTCTAGTCCTGTTTATTCTGCCTAAACACCCACACACATGCACACCTCACTTAACATCCCACTAAAAGGACGTTATTAAAGTCAGGTACTGAAGTAGCATGCATCTGCATCTATGGAGAATCTTATAGAATGGTGCCTCTGACTCTGTCCTGTGACTCTGTGAGGACAGGTATCAGCAAGAATCACATCGAAAACACAGCTGTAGCCTCAATTGAGTCAGCTTTTCCAGAAAATTTGCACTAAAAGATTTCATGCGTCTTCATCTTGATGATGATGGACATCAGTGCAGAATCAGACGGAGTCAAAGAAAAAGTTGCTGATCAGAAATTGTGGAACTCTAACACCTAGCTCACAGCTGTTTGTGAGTTTCTGGTGATGTTTGATGAGGCAGGTCAGCGTTTCTGACTTTGATCATTCAGTGATGCTGATTGTTCAATCAGCTGCTGTTGTTCAAAACGAAGGCCTGGGGTTGGATTCCAATTCACCACCCGAAACTTTTTTATTTTGCATGTTCATAAAAACGCCTAGTTCATTTTATGGCGAGTCCTTCCTAACCCAGCGTTGAGCTTTTTTTGCTATATTGCTGGATAGGAAAGGTCAAACTTCATAAATACAGTATCACTGATAAATCTCCCACAATTTAATTACTATTTTTTAGTTTTACATTACCCAAAAAAAAAAAAATTAGTTAGCTTAGCTAGTATGGTATTTTCCTAAATGTCATTATGTCGTGCTGGCTTGAAACCCAAATAATAAAAAAAAAAAGGTTAAAAGTTATTGTACAGGTATAAAGATGTTTCTATGCAGAAAGTCAAACATTTGAACCCTGACCTAATCTTCTTCTTTTTTCTGCTCACATTAGGGGTCGCCACAGCGGATCATTTGTCTCTATACCCCCCTTTCCTCTACATCTGCCTCTTTCAAGCCAATTATCTGCATGTCTTCCCTCACCACATCCATAAACCTTCTCCTTGGCCTTCCTCTTTTCCTCCTTCCTGGTGGCTCCATCCTCAGCATTCTTCTTCCTATATACCCCGTGTCCCTCCCCTCACATGTCCAAAACAACTCAATCGCGCCTCCCTCACCTTGTCTCCAAAACGTCCTACATGCGCTGTCCCTCAAATAAACTCATTTCTAATCCTGTCCATCCTCGTCACTTACAACGAAAACCTCAACATCTTCAGCTCTGCTACCTCCAGCTCCACCTCCTGTCTTTTACTCAATGCCACTGTCTCTAAACCATACAACATCGCAGGTCTCACCACAGTCCTATAAACTTTCCCTTTCACTCTCGCAGATACCCTTCTATCACAAATCACTCCTGCCACTCTTCACTTTTTTCACTTCTCTAACACACTCTTTATTACTTTGCACTTTTGACCCCAGGTACCTAAACTCCTCCACCTTCACCACCTCTTCCCCCTGCAACCACACCACTCCACTGCCCTTCCTCTCATTCACACACATGTACTCTGTCTTACTCCTACTGAATTTTATTCCCCTTCTCTTCAGCACATCCCTCCACCTCTCCAGGCTCTTCTCAACCTGCTCCCTACTCTCACCACAAATCACAACATCATCCGCAAACATCATAGTCCACGGAGACTCGTGTCTGACCGCGTCCATCAACCTGTCCTTCACCACTGCAAACAGGAAAGGGCTTAGAGCCAATCCTTGATGCAATCCAACCTCCACCTTGAACCAGTTTGTCGTTTCTACTGCACACCTCACTGCTGTCACACTGTCCTCAAACATGTCCTGCACCACCATCACATATTTCTCTGCCACACCTGACTTCTCAGCACGCTATCACTTAATCCATAAACACAATGACGGTATGTCATCTGGTCCAACCGACTTTTCACTTTTCATCCTCTTAATCGCTGCTCTTACTTCCTCCTTACTAATCCTATCCACTTCCTGCTTCACCATCTCCACCTCATCCAACCTTCTCTCTATCACATTTTCCTCATTCATCAGCAGCTCAAAAAACTTCCTCCACTTTTTCTAACACACTCTGCTCGCTAGTCAACACATTTCCATCTACATCTTTTATTGCTCTAACTTGCAGCACATCCTTCCCAGCTCGGTCCCTCTGCCTGGCCAATTTATTCAAATCCTTTTCTCCCTCCTTTGTGTCTAACTTCTTATACAGCTCCTCATATGCCTTTTCCTTTGCTTTTGCCACATCCCTCTGTCCCCTGCCACCACCTTACATTCTCCAATCTCTTTCAGGTTGCATCGCCTGCATAGAATATAGTCCACCTGTGTGCACCTTCGGCCGCTCTTGTAAGTCACCCTATGCTCCTCCTCCTTCTTGAAATGTGTATTTACCTCTGCTCTTTTCATCTTTTTATCAAAATCTACCACCATCTGCCCTTCCACATTCCTCTCCTTAAGGCCATACCTACCCATCACCAACATGGCCATTAAAGTCTGCCCCAATTACCATTTCTTAGTACACTCTCCACCACTTCATCTAACTCACTCCAGAATTTTTCCTTCTCCTCCAGCTTACAACCCACATGTTGAGCATAGGCACTGATGACATTTATCATCAATCCTTCAACTATCAGCTTCACGTTCATCACCGTATGAGAAACTCTCTTCACCTCCACTTTATTCTTACTGTTCTCTTCCTTCAGGATCACCCCTATGCCATTTCTCTATCCATCTAACCTCCACTCTCCTCCACTTCTTTTCCTGCTGTCTCTGTAGACGTCTTTCTCCCCTCCTTCTCCTCATTCGGCCATCAGTAGCCCAATTTCCACGGGTACCCTGTTGGCTAACAATATCTGTGGCGGTCGTTGGTAACTCGGGCCTCGGCCGATCCGGTATGAAATTATGGTTCATGATCTGTTTATTTGATGTGGCACGTTTTACACTGAATGTCCTTCCTAACACAACCCTCCCCATTTATCCCGGCAATAAGAGTGCACTGGCTTGTGCAACCCTAATGGTTGGGTTAGATCCCTGACCTAATGAGCTTGCTAATTAGCTAAAATGAATGTAGCCAAATTAATGTGACAAATCATACTTAAATGTCACAGAGTGATAAGCTCTGGTTGTTTTTTCTGTTGTTTTTTGTTGTTTTAATAATTAGATCTTGATCAAGATGTTTTAATTAATCGAATCTTTTGCTCATTTCTATCAATATTAGACGTCTTTAGCTGAAACAAAATAAATAGAAATGGAGTGGGAAGGAGGCTGATCTTTTAAGCAGTTTTTTGTAACAGGAGCATATTCTGAGATCAAGTGAAGCCATAGTTTTGAGTATATTTCCATGTTCAAGCAGGGAAGTGATAAGATTTAATAGCCAAACAAAGTTAGAGTTTACTATCAGAAGCCAGCAAGTTGCAAAGAGGGGTGTTTATTTTCCTCCTGGACACAAACTGCTCTCAGAATCCTGCTCTGTGCCACACCTCTCAAAATAGCAATTCACTTCAAAAGGACAACATTTTTTGAGAAAGCAAGCGTAAAGGTTTCTGCCCGTTCATTTTTTATTTATTTTTTTTTTACCTGTGAATCCGCTCTGATCCTCATCTTTTGATCTGTGCACATTTCCTGAATAATGGATTTAAGTTCATTTATTTTTGATTGCCTTGATTTTCACCCCATTTTTCCACCCTGTTTTTTTCTCGATCCTCCTCTTCTAAGATTCTAAATTCTGCATGTATTACTTCGAAGGCCATCTGAAAATTCCCGATGAAAGAAAATAAAACGCAATTTTAAGTTTTTTTTTCCCCAGATAAAACGCAGACGTTCGGAAAAGGAATGACTGTAAAAGCAGACAGGAAGCCTTGAACATAAAGTCTGTCTCGCCACTGCAGATTTAAGACTTAATTGTCAATATGCTTCAGCGATGCTGAGCCCACCCGACTTCATCTATCTTCTGCGATAGCCGACGCTCGTGTTTGATGGAAGAGAGGAAAGGGAAAAATGGGGATGTTTGCAAAATAACATCCTATGCTGGTATTTATCTTGAAGGATAAAAAGATAGGCTTGTCCCAGAGAGGACAAGGTGCCATCTATCAGGTTAGAGATAAATTAATTTGTTTGCGCTTTAAAGCCGCGAAGGTAATCTAGATTAGAATCAGAATTCATTTGACTGGACGGCCCCTAGTGGTGGGGAAAATGGAAAAAAAGTAAAGTAATTATTTAACGTGGCTTTATTTATTCTAAAACAAAGGGCGCTTTGTTTCACTGGAAAGAGAACGATGCACTGGCTTTGACTGTGATTTTAGGGTGTTTGCACGATTCACAGTATAAGCGAGGGCAAGTGTAACTCCGATAAAAAAAAAATGGAAGGTTATATTAAATCAGTAAGGTTTATTTTTGACTTTTTGTTTAAATGTTAAGAGCTCTATAAATGCACTGTGTGGAATGCTTTTCCATCACTGTGGCTTCACTATGGAGTTATGTTAGATCAATAAAAAAAATAAAAGAAACAAAAAAAAAAAGTCACATACCTGTTTGTGTAATCCCAAAAGCCTTTTTTCCCTCGATCCCCTTGTATTGCTGCTGCACTCATGGTGTTACCTTAACCTTATTTTGTGCCGATTGTTTCCTTATTTATTTTTACTTCCGTAATAAAATCCGATTGTGCAGGAGCCAGGGATATTGATCGGCACCGCACTGATGAATTACCCGTTTTCTGCAATGTGCTGACGGATACACTAAAGCCTTTCCCTGAGCTCAATCTTGGCCCAGCAAACACAGCGGGCCCGTTGGCACAGGGTTTTTTTTTTTACCTTGATTAACTAAAACTTTCCTGAAATCCATGGTGAGCCAGTTCCCTTGCTGCTGAGTGCTGACCTGCTGTCAGCCATTTCCCAGCCTGCATATACTTTTAGATTCCTAGAGGTGTCTCCGCAACCTAGCCATGCTGGCTACGTTTTGCTCAACAAACTCATTGGCTGCACCTGTGATCCTCCTGGCAAGACTGCCTTTGATGGTGAAAGCAAACCGTGACTAGAGCTAGCCACTTTACTTGAAGGTACTGAGAGAAACTGGATTTGCACCACATTTCTTTAAGTTCCTCACCCCTGAACAATGTCATTTAACTGTCTAGCTAAAACAGACTGTATTTCCCATGTCAGCTTGTCTTCTGTTCTCATTTATTCTGACTGTTCCTCATCCATAACATTATTTCTCCATTGAAAATCAGCTAAATGTTTAATTGATTTCCTCGACAAATGTTCTTGTATTTTTTGTCCTACAAGCCCTCATACACTGCTTTAAATTCAGAGTGCCTAGCAGGCACAGACATTATTACACACTCGGTCAGTCCATAGCAAACTCCTAATGAGCAACTCCCAGCAATTCTTTACTAAAAAAGATGTAATAATAGGTTATGGGACCAGACTTGTGACCCGAGACAAAAACGAGAAGAAAGGCCCTTAGATGTTGGATCTGTCAGTTGGCTGAGGCAGCAGGAGGAGCAGAAGTGTCGAGTACTTTGGTTCGGCTAAACATGAAATTGTTGAAAAAGAAAGAGGTGATATAGACAAAAATGTCTGTATGTACTCTGAGGTACTGGTAATGTTTTAATCTATCTATCCTGTTTGTGTGTGTGTGTGTGTGTGTGTGTGTGTGTGTGTGT
>JAAIIK010000026.1:1577273-1601643 GCA_014706435.1 Silurus glanis
ATATGCCTTGTTCACCATAGACAACCTTGGCTTGGAAAACAAGGCATGTTTTTTGAAGCAAGAACCATCCATTGCTGCTTCACTCTTTCATGAAAGAGATGATGAAGATGAAATGACAAGAAGGATGCGTACAGAACGCTCATTGGAAAAGGTCGATTCGATCCAAATTGCATCCCTGCCCTTTTCATACCATACACACTCGGTAGCACCCGTGTTTCATTGTGACCTCCTGATGGGATGATGAGATCACTGCGGCAGTAATCTCAGCATGCAATATGCACCTCTGCCACTGCTGGGCGTCCATGAAGTGTGGACAACTACCAGCACCATTAAACTTTTAATTAGCAGTAGTTGAGGCGGCAGTCAGCCCTAACTAACAACAGAATCTCTAAGATCCCCAGGGGCACTGCGACGAAATAATAAGCCTTAGAAACATCAGATGGTTTTCTTTTTCCCACACCATTTCTCATTTGTCTCTTTCCTAGAGGGATATCTGCCTTATCATCTATTCTACCTGAAGAAGGGTTACACTTTAGTTTCGTTTAGACACTTTCCTTTCATTAGAGCAACACTTCAACTTCATGTTTCTTTTGATGACTCCCATCCTGGCTTCATTAGAGAAGAGCCTAATTGGACAGGTGTAATCATTTGACTTCGGAGGAATGGATAGTCATGGTATTCTTTTTCTGTAGACAAAATTTGATTATTGGTTTCTGAGCTAATGATTTCATGGGTTCTTATTATCCAGATACCTGATGATACCTGAAGAATTATCTTGAACAGTGGTGTCCCAGATTTATAGAATAGCACTTAATTGAGTACATACTATTGTTCTGTATTTTAAATGGGCAGGAAAATTGCAATATAGATATGGCAATGAAGTTCATAAAACTGTAGCTTGTGCATCAAATGTAAACTGGATTAATTTGCAATTTTTAGTTGTTGAGGTAATATTGCAAGTTATTTTCTTTATTCACTGACCATTTAGCTGACCGAGCCTTTATTCACTATACTTATGCTATTTATTGTTATTGATTGTATTTCCTAGGCATACATGTTGGTGTTCCATTCTGGAGTTACATCAAATGATCATTTGCTTTAATCCAACTACTTACTAACATTAAAACCAAGGTCCGAATTGCACATATGTAAGACACTTATTTCACTAAATCTCAGCATGGCTAATTCCCACCTAAATAAAATCGCTTGCACAACTCATCTATGAATACACCCTTCATGTGTATCACTTTAGGTCATGACCATGAATCTTTCTTCCAATGGGTATGTGCTCTGTATTTAAAGTACACCCTCTAGAAAATGTCCTCGGGTTACGTTTTTATGATGGATTAATTTGTTCTAACCTGCACTCCTCATTTAGTTGGCATACAGCTGCTGTCCAGTGCTGACGTTTTTCTTCTCGTAAATCTCAAGCCTACCACCTGAGCCTGGGAAAATGTCTTTCTTCACTTCCAATCTGAGTTCTGATGATGATCTTTGTCTCGGTGGCTCCTCCGAGACCGCTCAGGAGTGTATGTTCAGCCGTCGCCGCAAATAACTGAAACACGGCCATTAATCAGTCTGCTGTAGTAATGTGTAAGAGCTCTGGCCCCAAAGGACTGCTTTTTTGCAGGTAGAAAGACAGGAAGATGGACAGAGGTGTCGACTTGCAGTGTTAGGAGTGAAGAGGTTACTGCTTTTTTTGTACCATTGCTGATTTACCCTCTCACTATACAGTCACTGTGGATTAGACTTGACTTTGACACTAAATTTGAAATCAGGGCCATTCTCATGGCAGACAGATGTGTGGAAAAGACATTACTTGATCTTTACATCATTCTATTAATTTTTATTAGTTATAGCGCTTTTAACAGTGGACACTGTCTTAAAGCAGCTTCACATTATAAAGATGTATAAAAGAGTGTCTAAGTTTAGTGCCTATAAGGCAAAGAATGAGATGGAATGAGGAAGAAACCTTGAGAGGAACCAAACTCAAATAGGAAACCCATCTTCATTTGGGTCCATCACTGGTGAGGTCTGCATCTTACATGTCCATCACTGTTGAGGTATGCTGTGGTAGGTGCTTAAATGTATAACTGTTCATGCAATCTGTGGTCCTGAGCCATTGTAGTAGAATGTTGTTATTAATTACAATCCGAATCCATATTAAAAGTTATTGAGCTGCTCAGTTAGTTCATGGACCTTTAGGCTGTTGAGGTAGAACCATCCCCAGCATCATCAGTGTGTCACTGTTGTGAATATAATAAAAAAAAAACTGGGTACTATAAATCTGACATACACATATTCTTTAAATCAAATCACCTTTACCAATGGACATTCAGCTAATTTGATATTTGTCAGATATAAAGTTTTATACTTTATTATGCCGAATAAGCAAATCAGAAGCGACAGATCTTAAATCTAAGACGAAATTAAAAAGAAACCAAGAAACAGGAGCTTATCATCTGATTAGAAGCATTAGAGTAATTTCGGAAACTATTATACCTTTAACTTACATCCATTCCATTGAACTGAAAATATTCCTATTAATATAACTCAATAATAGAGATATGAGTGCAGTTAAAGTCCCAAGGGTATCCATTGAAGACATTAAAAAAAAACACCTTTATGGTTTCTATGCAGTATTTAATATTGCTTTACGTAGTATTTGTTTTAATATCAAACACAAGTCAAATACACAGTTATTCCACATGCATCACGTCTATCAACTCAAGAAGCCAAAAGGAAAGAAGACAGTGATAATCAGGAAGATGTGCCATTTTAAGTCATTCCTATTGCACGTTTTAGTTATTTGGCACACTATTTGGACACTTGACTTTTCCAGTGATATGCGATTCTTCCCCAAACTGTTACCACAAGATTGGTTGCATACAATGGGATGATTGGGATGTTTAAAAAGCACATATGAATCTTATGATCGGGTGTCCACAAACTTAATTACATATAGTGTACTGTTAGACAGTTCTTAATTAGCAGTTTTTCATTTGCTGACTGTAGTCATATGGTACTTGCAGATTCAGTCCTGATTGAAGTTTAACAAAAATGTACATAATGCTTCAGTTTTCTCTCCATGAAAGCAGCTCCCAAACCTATTGAGTCAATACATATGAATAATACAGAGGAGGGTTTTGCAGATTAACTACAAGCACTAATCATAAAAACCATTAATACACACGAGATCCCAGCGTGTTCAAAGGCAACGCTTGTTTAATACAATTTAGCCTAGATTGATCTAGATGAATATTTGTGAACCGTAATGGAAATAAACACCAAGAGCCTGATTGTCTGAACTGCAGGAGAGCTGGTTACTGAGGCGAGTTGTACGACTATCTCTAAACGGCTCCTACAGTGCACTACACAGGGTGCAGAAGTCATTAAGTTTTGCCCCTACGCAGAGCAGGAGACCATTTAAGATTTGTCCAACTCTCTGAGCTTTCGCCATTGCCATGGAAACAGCCATAACTAAGGTTGATAGCGTGTTTCTTCATATTCAACTAGATAGGAGCCTGGTCTTGTCTGACTTACAGTAACTACATTGGAGAGTTGCCAAGATGGCCGCTGAGTAGACAGGCTGAGTGGATGGTGTTTCTTGGACTAGCAGCCTTTCTGCTGTAGTGATAATACTGTATTAGCCTATAAAATGCACGGGGTCAGTTGGCTCATGAATTGCTAAAGGAACTGAATACTACCTTTAGACTGGAAAATGTTTCACATGTTTTGTTATAGCAAATTTGTCTGTGGGACTCAGGAGAATAATATGTTTATTAGGTGGGAAATTTTTATTAGCAAGAAAAATTAGCTCGGTTATTATGTTTCCCGTGGGGTTCATTTTCTGGGCTTATTTCTTATTTTGAGTTTATTTCAGCATTTTATGAAACAACATAGAGAAGAGATGAATAGCAAAGCTAGCCTTGGGGTGCTTAGCAAGCTTTGCAAATAGTTGTGAAAAGCTTTTCTTCAACATCCTGTCTGAGGACTAAAGCTATTAAATATAGCACTTTTTTTTTTTTTTTTAAGAATAGCTTATATTACATGATGTTAAATACAGTTGTAATTTGCTTTGCACCAACCGATTTATCTACTTACAGGATTGTTGATTGTTTCGTTGCAGTTTTAATTAAACAATAAGAAAGTCACACTAACTATTATTAGTATTAGCAACAATGGAGGGAATCAGGGAAACAGCTCAGCAAGGACACAAGCAAGTGATTCACTAAGCTCAGCTTTATTTGGTCTATGGGAGAAACAAAAAACCTTGATTACATGTCTTCGAGGTACAGCGTTTTTTTTTTTTTTTTTTTTCTCACATTTCCTCATAGTGCATTTATCACAGGCTTATGAGCAGCCGAGAAAATGAGTTTTTCATTGTTATTCCACATCTTAGCCGTACTGTATTTATGACAACGGGGGATTTGCGGCATGCGCGTTCTACTTTGAAATAACATTGCATTATTTTTTTCCCCCTTTATGTCCCTGGGTATCACTTCCAAGCATCTGCTTTATGCGCAACTTCCGTCAAGTTCTTTCTTTTTTTAATGGTACATCAAACAAGCTTACGCTAGCATAATTACAATATTCCTCCATCAATCTTGTTGCATTCTACCACAGTTGCTTGTTGGATGATTCAGTAGGGCTGCAGGAATAGTTATGCGTGCATGTTCGTCCACAGGACAATACACGTTCTGCCTGCCGTATTTTGAAGGAGTACATGGTATTTTTTTCACTGCAGTCGTGATGACGCTACACGCTGTCGCCCACTGGCAGTTGGACCGCACTTTTAAAACAACTCGCAATAAATCATCGCATCAAAACGATTCATTTCCTGTCTTTCTCAGAACTCTGTTATGAATGTGCCACAGACACCAAAAGCGAGCATTGAAAATGGCTTTCCTGGAGTAACTGCATTTCATCACTGAAATGATTTATAGCCTCCATTAACCACTGAATAAACATACAGCCTTTTGTGTAATAGGCTAAAGTGATAAATAAGTAAACTACAGCCAGGTAAAAGGAACATTTACCACCCAAAAACATATCGATAACAAAAAAAGTAGGGCTGTATGAGTCAGGTCTAATCTTGAAAGTCATTTAATGACTTGGATTGCATCTGAAATATTTACATTTTGCTTAGAATCATCTTATATTTGGAAATTGATCTGGCTCTAGTCTCGGTTTTGAAATTTTCTTGTGGACATCCAAATATATGCTGCGTAAACCTGTTGTCCAGAATAATTATGTAATTAGGATTCTTTATAATTGTCGTCTTTCTATTTAAATAAATAAAAAAAGAGGTCTTGATCTTGCTTCAGCCGTTCTCTCAGACTAAGTCTTGAATAAATAAGTCTTAATATTGACTTCAGCCCTGGCATACAGTACCTGGATTTTTGTGCCTGTGTGTTAAATACAGTTATGAATCTAGACTATGTATCAAATCAATGTTTTCATGAAGCTTTTCATCCTTCGACTAGAATTAGTGTTCGTGACTGTGCTGCTCAATGCAACTGGACAAAAATTTAAGTTAGAGTCTATCAGAAAGGCTAAAGCAGGATGTCAGGAAATTTCATCCCTCAAGGTGAGTGTTAAATGAGCGGAGGATGGAAAAGGTGCCCCACAGACACTCCAATAAACTGGGTCTTTTCTTCCAAAGTGTGTGTTTGTCCTTCTGTCCTTCTATCCCTTTTATTTGTATATGAATTGCATCAGGCTTTTGTTGCGTTCACAATGGCAACAGCGTTCACACCAACTTTTGTAGCTTGATATTTACACAGGTGGGCTGAATGTAAATGCCGAGGACCTACGTGAAATGCCATTGATCTGTGACATTCTGTGGGTGGAAGCGTAGCGGTACTTGCCTTTTAATTTTCATCGAGGGCACGTAATAGCCGACCGGCACATTAAAATTGGTGTACGCGACTCCGAAACAGATGGATGCCGAACAATGGGAGGGAAAATAGATTGGCCTGAAAGTTTGAGGAGAGATTGAAAGGATGAGGCACAGGGCTATAAATCAAGCACTCTTGTCAAAACAAAAGCGAGAGGAGCCATGGAAAGAGGAGAGCGTGGCAGTAAAGCACTAGCTCTAGTCATCTGTCTACGTGAGGACGAGGCTATTAGTGGGATGACGGCGCTAGAAGACCTCGATGAACCCCTTTTTTGTTTCCTCTACACTTTCTTTCGCTCTTACTTCCTGTCTCATCTTCCTGTAGTTAAATATTTTAGTAAGCTTATTAACAATCAAGACAAAAAAGCCTTCATTCTTTTAGAAAAGAGTATATATGGAACTATATTATATGTAAGTCCTAGCGTTGTGACTGGTAGTATTAAGTTTTTCAGCTACCATTTCATCATCATCAAATTTAATAGCAAAGTGCAGATTTTACCGGCCAAACTCTGTGTTCTGGATATTTAGGCATTGTTCTATAAAAAAAATTAGTAGTTACTTTTTTTCTTACCATGAACCAGTGTGGCTTCTATGGCTGATTCGACTGCTGCAACAATAGAACGGAACAGGTATTTTTACAGCTGATTTTTGCAAAAAAAAATAGGCTGATTTGTAAAGGATGCTTACAGATGACAGAAATGTTGGTTTATTCTCATTGAGTCAAATCAATCTTTTCACAGTAATGTGGCACTATTCGTGAAATCGTGATGCGGCAATTTAAAACAGAACCACTTGTAATGATGATATTTACTCATGGTAATTGACAACCTGTATTACATGCAGTGAGGGCAGAAGATAACAAAAACTACTGTCATACATAGTCTAAATAAGGTCCTTTATTTCGCTGTGCATGTTTTATCCATCTTAATGAGGGTTCTTTTTCAGCATGTCTGTTCTCCTCCCAGCTCCCAAGATTGTCTCTGCTAAATTGCCCCTATGTACTGCTATAAACACATTGCTGTTCGGTTAGTTGTGTAGGCTCTTGTCACTGTCTGCATTATAACAATTACCAGATATCCTGATTTCATGATTTTCTCAACGCATAAAATTGTATATATAAAAAAAGCCACTATGAAACACTAATGCGTTTGAAAATTCTTGCCAGTCTTAAAACAATAAAAACAAAAACAATCTTAAAACAATAAATTCATTACTTTCCATAAACATGACAGTTTCCCAAACCATTATCTGGACCTCTGCTGTCAACAGCGCAAAATAGCTGACAGGCATGCAAAGTGAATGTGAGTCAGAAGTGGTGATGGAACACAATGTCATGAAATCTCTGACAACATTGTTTAGTCATGATCCAGAGCCTGTCTACGCTGATGTCAGTGTCACATGTCTGTATCATCCAAAGCTTATGTAAATAAATAGATAAATAAATAAATAAATAAATAAATAAATAAATAAATACGAGTGAGGCGGTCCTACTCGAGACCCACTCCTTAGGAATAAATTATAAAACCAAATTCAAACCATCAAAGCTTGCTTTCACTTTCTTTCTTTCTCTCTCTCTCTCTCTCTCTCTCTCTCTCTCTCTCTCTCTCTCTCTGTCTGTCTGTCTGTCTGTCTTTCTTTCTCTCTCTCTCCCTTTGAAATGGATTCCGGCAAGGAGCATGCATTGGAGATAAGTCTCCCAAGGGTACTAGATAAAAAAGCATGCAGGCAACAATTATTAAACCTCCTGAAATTAATGATGGCTTTTTCCCTTTTCTAATAAGGCATGTTAATTCATTTCACACAGGGAATTCTGTAATGTCATATTGTATTTATATTACTTCATAAAACATGAATGTGAGGGTATATGGTAATAAAAGACGGATGAAACATTATTAGAAGCTGTGACTCGAAGATTTTTTAATAGAGCTACAAGTAAACTTGTATCAACAGATGGTGGGGTCATACATAAGAAATAGATACAAATTATATGAACAAATGTTTGTGAACACCTGACCTTTTTTTTGACATCTCATTCCACATTTAGTCCCCATTTGCTGTTATAATAACCCCCACTATTCTGGGAAGATGTTCCAGTAGATTTTGGAGTTTGCTTGTGAAGACAGTTCATTCACCCACAAGGGTGTTAGTAAAGTCAGAGTTTAGAACTCTTTCGAAGGCAAATCAAGATTTTCCACTTCAAACCATTGTAAACCATACCGTGGATTTGTGCACAGGGGATGTCACGCAGGAACAGGTTTGGGTCTCCTAGTTCAAGTGAAGTGAAAATGTAATGTTACCGCACCCAAATACATTTTATAAACTAGATTTTGGAGTGCAGTTAAAGAGATTTGTGCTCATTTAGCAACATGGGTGTTAGTAAAGTCAGGTACTGATGTAGGTGAGGTGAGGACGACTGGGGTGCAGTCAACGTTCCAATTCATCCCAAAGGTGTTCAGTAGTGTTGAGGTCAGAGCTCTAAAGCAGGCCACTCTGACTTGTGAATCTGTTTAAACCCATGTCGAAAAAGTGTTGTTGGAATGCAGGTACTGGAACACAAGCTCTAAAAATGTCGAATGTGAAATAGAGCACAGTCTAAGACAAGCTGTGAAGAAAAAAGTGTCAGTGGAAAGCATTGGACAGATGAGGAAGAAAGAGATGGGCTTCACCTGTCTGTGGTGCAGTTGTGAAACACATGCACTCACACTGTTTGCTTGAATTGTTCTTGCAGACATTTTTTACATTTCATGTCCTTCAGTTTCTCAGTATTGGTGAAAAAAATCCATCATGACCAGAAGAGGCAAACTAAATACATATAGAAAATACAGATGTTAAATCTGATTGTCAGAAGTTTTAGAAACTTTCTTTAAGCATTATATGGTGAAGCCATTGACCAATTTCCACTCTGTAGACAACTAACTAGGAGTAGCTCTGTTATTAGTGAAGGCTGCAAGTCAAGCAACAAGGTATTTGCTAATGCTATTGATCAAGTTAAATATTATTATTACAGTACTTCGTTATAAGAATATTGATGATGATCTGTTGTGCACATGCTTAGGGAATCTACCTGATGGAGAGTGCAATAAATAATAGAAAAAACGATAAGAATAGAAACATCTATCTTTAGAAACCGGGAAGTTGAAGATTACAAAAATATATTGCCTGTTTGTCCAGTTGGGGTTAATTTATGCCCATGATGGTCCCAGATTCTTATTCTCGGTTGAAAGAAACGGGACTTGTGTGCTCTGAGATGCTTTTCCGCTCACCACGGTTGCATATTTGAGCTACTATGCTACAGACTCTCATAGGATGTTTTTTTTGTTTTTGCAACATTCTGCTTAATCTCTACAGACTGTTATGTGTGTAATTTTGTAAATTGCCGTACTGTAAATTGTAAACTGTGAATTTGTGAAATACTCAAAAACAGTCCTCCGGATTCCAACCACAGTGACACCAACCCACCCATTCTAATGTCTAATGTACAGTATGAACATTAACTGAAGGTCTGTATCGACATGAGTTAATGCATTGCGCTGGTGGATTTGATGCTGTAAAATGTTATAAAAGCCCGACTTTTATCTAAACTTCATGTAACTGCTACGAAGCAATCGCCTGCCTAACTGAAAGCGAGTCAAATATATCAAAGTCAAAATACAAATGGAGCTCTGTGCTGAATCAGCCCTTTGGAGCCTGAGTGTTTGCTGTGGTGTGATTTAGCACATTGGGAACGACACCCTAACCATCCTAAATGAATTAACTGGGCTTTCTGCCCACTTTTAGAAACATATCCACTGGAGTGAATTTATCCTACCGGAAATATTACTTAAAACAGCTGAGATTGGTAATCAATGGCCTCATGTGTTGTTTCGTCTTTCATCAAAATGAAGATAAAAGTCCTGCTTTTCCATTTTTAGTTCTGAACAGTTCTGAAATGATCTCAACCCTAATTAACAGTGGATCCACTTGAAGGCCAAGAAAGCTGCTAATTTTCTAGATGGAGAAATGTAGAGGACAATATTCTAGCCATTAAAAGTGCTGTATCAAAGATTGTCCCGTCATATACATGTCATTTCAGTTGCACGTACCAATCATAAGGTCAGATGTCCACAAACCTTTTCCATTTAGTGTATGTCTGGCTCCTCACAAGATACAATTGGAAGCCTGGTAGTCTTGATAGACATGGTCTGTCCTAATAAAGGAGTTCTTAGTTATAATAACAACATGCTGGGCTGAGCTTGTGCTAACTGCATGCTTTCGCAACTATGACCAACCTTCTTGTCGCCTCCAGCATTCCCTAGCCCCACACATGTGATGTGTGCTTTTATTCTCGCCTCTAACCACACACATAGACACAAGGTTCTGATCTGTCGCTCTATTAGACCATCAGACTGTGCACACCCCGAGTCTAGATCTATATCAGTATTAGCCTCGCTTAACGACAAGCGCAGATGGAGTCTGTACAGTTCTCCAGTGTGCCTCAGTTGATAAGTCACAGTAACAAGGCAGCCTCCTGTGGGTCAGCAAGCCTGTTTTCTCACAATGTCTTTTAATCCCGTCTTTGGGAAACAAAAAAAAATCTGTGCAGTGGAGATAAAAAAAAAAAAAAGGCTAGAAAAATCCATACTCATCCAGTAGGCCTGTCCTTTAAGACTTCTACTTTGAAACAGCCACAGGGATCAATGGCATTTGTGTAATTGGCTGAGCGAGTGGGTCTGGTGTAATTTTTTTCTTTTTACTCCTAAGTTTGATTGATCACAATGTCAAGTGTGGATTTGTCCGGCAGGGAGCATGAAAGGGACAGCTGTCAGTGCAACGTAGTCGCAACGTAAAACAGTGGCACCTGCTTGAAAAACTGCATTTTGGAGAAATAGCAGGCAGACTGTCATGCTGTAACCATTCTAGATACATATTGATTAGAGTTTGTTGTCTATATGGGCTGTCATGGCAAGTTGTGGCCCTGAAGATTAAGATCAATTTGATTATAATAAGAAGTGATAATGTATATTTTTAGTGATTAATGGCTATGGGTTGCATATGATCACATGCCCAGGACACATGGTGACACTTAAGATGAACTATTTTCAACAGATTAGCATGCATGCTGGTTTGAGCTGAAAGATGATTGAGAGAGCCATTTGGTGTTGTACAGCTGATGAACACAGCCTCGACAATACGCTCCAGTTTCGAGACAAAAAAAAAAGAAAACAGGCTTCACAAAACAAATGGTCTGCTAAGACATTATGGCACTTCGATTGCATTTGATCACAGCTCTGATTGCTGTCATTTGGCATGCAATTAATTGGCCTGTTGGCCAAAACTTACAGCCTCATTTGCCTGCAGTTAGAACGTTCATCTGTTGCACTAAGCAGCTCGATAGGAGCCTAGAGGCTAAGCCACTGCAGCCGAGCCTGCCCTTGAGCATGTGTGTAATTCCCCCTGCCACCTGCTTGTGTTAACCAGGGGAGATTTATGCAGTGTGTTTTGAGGTAGGGGGCTTCACACACAGATGGAATATGGGCCTTTAGGCTGCTTTATGAACACTGCATTCAATTACACAGAAACCAGATCTCCAGTGTCTCGGTCTTCACGACACTCAATCTCTTACTGCTTTGAAATGTTAAAGCTGCCACTCACTCTCCTTTCTGTTCCTTTTTGCTATTAAACAAACAGACGTTTTACTACTTGCCACAAATCATGACAGCTTTAAGAGCCTGTTTTTTTTATTTTTTTTATTTTTTAAATAGCAGAGCTGGGCTTTAAGTGGAAGATTACCATATCATTTTTTCCCCTCTTTTCCACATATTCTACATTTAAACATGAAATCAAATATCAAACCTGTCTTTTGTATGCTAATGGCGGTCTCAAGTGCTCAAGTAAAGGTCAGGATTTAGTTAATGGGACTGGAGCGTGCTTTCAAAATGCTTGCGCGAGGATCAATAAATTGACATGTTTATATGTCGCTCGTTACGTACACTGAATTCTCTTGTCACACAGACAGCAAGAGGATTTTCACTTGTCTATACTTGTCCTCAGATTCAATTTACTCAAAAGGCAATGAATGAGTGTGGGTCCTGTTTATATATTTAGTTCTAATACTGTATACAGCATAGACTATGGATATTTTTTCTTTCACTATCTTAGTCCTGCTGCCACTGCTGCTGCTTCATTTATTATGAATGTAGCGTCTTTCTTTAAAAAAAAAAAAAAGAAGCACCATCTTCATCCAGTGGACATATTGCACTATGCTACAGACATAGCATGGCCGTGGGATGACCCTGATATTCTTGGCTTGGTTTAAAATCTAGTGCAAGGTGGCATGAGCAGTGAAATTTTTGCCAACAAGTGTCATCGAACAACATGTAGACATGAGATTGTGGCTGAGTTTAACTGTGTAGATGTGTTACTTTATTAATTTTGGTAGATAGAAGGTGTAGAATATACACACTTTGTTATTGTGTTAATTAATCCCGGTAATAGGAGACCTAATACCCAAATAATACTAGTACCAGGAGGTCTCATTACAATTATATTTCTTATTCAAACTATTTTGTGTCTTAAATGCATAAAACCCTCAAAATACTTTGTTAAAAAAAAAGCATTTTTAATATTTATAAATGTGACATGCCTTTGGACTAGAATTTAATTAAAATGTTCTCTTTTTTTGTCTGTCTTCAAATGTGTCCTTGAAATGTGGGGTTTCCTGAAAAAGAAAAGATTAGTTAGAAATTAAATTGAGTTTCTGACAATATCTTTTTTTTCTTTTATATATATAAAATTTGATGCTCAGTGTTTAAGCAGTATATTTGTTAAAGAATACTATAGCAAGATATTTTATTCACATATTAACAGCTATTATATGCCAGCTAATATTATAATTTGGGTGATTAAAATGTTAAATCGGGATTAATCGCATGATTGACACGAGTTCACTAGTGATTAATCGCAATATACAGTTTATATACTGTTTATAAACTGTATTAACATACAGTTTAAATTTAGATTTTTAATACTCTAATCAACATGGGCATGGACAAATATGCATGCAAAATATTCTTGTTAATGTTTTAAAAGTAATTATGGTGTTTTTATTACGAAACACACACACAACGGAACTTGCTATGTTTCCACACAGATTTGTGCATCATGGCGAATTTTGGTGCTTGATTTGGGACTTGGCGCATCAGTAAAACAAATGTTTAGTGATTAAAAATGATTTTCATCAAAAGATGTTTTTTTTTTTTTTTTTATATCTGAGTAAAGAAACGACGTTGTGAATAAAAGTGTGTTGCATTAAAAGTTTTAATTTCTTTTATTTTTATTCATATTTGTAATAAAAATGGTCAAACAGAAATGCACTCTGCGTTAATCAGGTTAATAAAATCAGTGCCGTTAAAATTAATTTGCGTTAACGTGCTAATTTTGACAGCCCTAATGAATATATTATATTGCCACATAATACCATGTTGTAAATGAGCGAATTCCAACACAGGGATTGGGGTTTAAAATGGCACAGAGGGAGTAACGTGTTTCTCCTTTGCATCCTCTGATGGCTGCGGCTTGTATGAGTGCATATGTGTGGGTGTTTGCAATCCTGATAAGGCAAGAAGGAGCTAGCTTATATATTCCATTTAGTGCTGAGCCTTGGGGAGCTGCATGTGGAAAAAAAAGGCGAAATAGTACGGCAAAGTTCAGCATATTGCTCTGTTTGGCATTCGATAGTTGCTCGGTACCCAAGACGTTGTGATTTAAAACGCTGTAATTAGTGAAGATTGATGCTTTATAGAGATTTCACGCCACTCTTTAGTAAGACTCTCTGGCAAATGTTTATATGTTTGTATGTGATTGACAAGCTTCGGTGCAAGATGTGTGAGTGTATTTGCATTACCGTTTGATTGGGACACGCTTTTTACAGGATAAGCCATTAAAACTCTTAGATACACAGCCAGCATGATGTACAACCCCTTTGACTACAGGTATAAATCTCTAACAGTTAGTGCATCTGCAGTGAGAGTTCCTACTTTTCATTAGCAAATGTTACCGGGGAGGTAGCAAAGTCCTACAGAGTGCTGAGAAGCAAGCAATAGGTCTCTATCTTGGTGTTTGTTAAATGATCTAAGCAAAAACCCTACCAAATGAAATTTCGTTGTACAGCTCCGTCCCGAGCTCTCGAACCTCCCACTGATCAATTTCCTGTCTATAATGAGTCTTATTACAACAACCCATTGAGGAGGAGAGGCTTCTCCATTGCCACCTCAGCAGAGCACAGGGACGAAAGATTATTTTTGTATTGGCACCCCCATGAATTGAGAGAATGCTAAGACAGGGAAGTGTCTGCTTCCTAATAAATGATCCTAGGGCCTTGACTTTTTCTTTAGGAAATGAGCGTATTGAAGAAGATAATTTAATTTCTTGTTTAAATGGCCCAATGAATCAGATAAGGAGCACACGCTCGTAGGCAAAGTGTGGCACATTAAATTAAATGGAAGCACAGGACAGAGGGAGTGGGGGGATAAAAAACAATGTGGGGGGGGCGGGGGAGGGTTTGTAGTACTTGAATCGATGCTTCACCCATCAGCGCCTCCACGCCTGCCAACTCTGGATGTACGATGACTGTCTGTACCATTATGCAGTGAAGAGCAGGCACTCACTTTTAATTAAAAGTAAACTCAGCCACCTGAGCTAGCTTCTGCCTCTGCCCATTTTACTGATTTCAGCGAGGATTACGGTCAGGCTGAGTTGAGTTTGTGGGAATTCAAGAGCTAGCATTCTAATTAAATTCGCCACATCCACAGTCATTACATACGCACAATGCTTTTTTTGTTTGTTTTAGTTAAAGCACACACAAACAGTCCTATGTATATATTTTGCCTGCACATGCACTGGACATGCATTTAATGGAAACATCCACCATGAAAGTTTTATATGCATAGACATTGAATTCTAATGCTAACTTGTTGGTTGTTATCTCAAACATGAGGAAGAATAATCAAATGTTTGATTCCTGTTCTTTTTTCAATTTCACATACTTGAAAGAGCAAGAGTTTTTTTTTGGCACATTCTGGTGCTGTTAAATGCCATAATAATAATAATTTTCTAACATAAAAACAGGGAAGAGAAACATTGGGCTTTGTAATGCAATAATGCAGCTGTATGACCTCTGACCAGGAAAAACACGTGCACACATCCTGTCAACATATTGTTCTCACTCAACTTATAGGATTCCTACTCTGGAACAAGTCTTCTGAACTCTAAGGTCCTCCAAGTTCAACATTAAATAAACATGGCTGCAGAATAACCGCACCGATAGTAAACACATCTTGATACAAGACATATCACAGTCAAGCGGCCTTCTTATTTCTAACAAAAGACAAACATGGCGGCATCCATGCTTTTTTTTTAAATGCATGTATCTTGAAATTCATGTCACTTTAACATAATAGAGCATAATTCCCACTATCAGCAGGCTATAGTTGCTTGGCATTATGGGTAATGAAAATGTAGATTATATAAATTTAAACTCGAGAAGGGTGAGGACAGTAAATGAGAATTTTGTTCCAGAATAAATCTCAAATCCACAATGAAGCACCCGTGTTAATTATTCCTTTAAGTAGAAGCGCTGCTGTTTCCTAATTCCTAATGCTAATGTGCTGTTTATAATAATGAGCTGTACAACGGCATCCCTTTCTCTCAGACAAGCAGGTGTTTGGTGTCTATAAAGACTATGTTACGTGGAGGAGGCATGTCGATGAAGAAAAACAAGAGAACGAAAGTCCGCCGCTGAGTAGAACAACATGTAGATCATGGTGATTAAATGCAACAGGAAGCTCCAGGAGGTGATGGGTGGGCAGAATGGTACTTAGGCTTCTACCAAGCACAGATGGCCCATGGCAGTCTGGATCGTGTCACACTGAGCTGGGAAGAACCCAGGGGCGAGGCGTCTCCTCCCTGGACTGTCACCAGTCATTGATGTCAGGTGACGCTGCGGGGAAGAGACTGCTCATTAGGTTTGCCTCAATTTTCTTCAACCTTCCAGGATGGAGAGAACAACATTCAATTTGTGTCACTCATTAAGCCCCTTATATCCAGTGACACTTAGCAGAGGGCTGGGGCTGCCGCATTGCCTGCAATAATGAAACGTACAAGACGGCTGGCACTATAGTAGAAGGCCATGGCTCTATATAGGAAAGTGTAAGTTTGAGTGTGGGTATTTATTTTGAGACAGCTAAGTATAACCAAATTCTGTACCACAATATATAGAATAACCGCATGTGGCTGTTGGATTATCTAACTCGTGTTAACGTGTGAAAATTGCTGTAGCTAAATTTGGTGGATTCATGTGTTTGTGTCTTGAATAAACTTACTGTTTGTTTCTCTCTCTCTCTCTCTCTCTCTCTCTCTCTCTCTCTCTCTCTCTCTCAGTCTGTCTTTAGGGATGCAGGGAATTGTCCTCTGGCAAAACACTATCTCTAATTACTATTGTGTTTCTGCATGATGATGTGCTGTAAAACTGGCGCATTGTGTGAAAACCTTCAAATGCTCTGCTGTACATTTACGTAACAGTCTTATTATGCAACCTTCTGTTGTCTTCAGACAATATCAATCCCGCAGTGTGGACAAGGACTATCTGTATCTGTTAAGCGCTCCTAACATTTGTAGCTGTGCTCAGATTGTGGGCAATGGAGGTAGGGTGTTGGCATTTATGAGTTTCTTTCAGGTTCCTTCCCGTTTTTTCTAGAAGTGGAGCCAAGCCTTGGCATTCAAGTGCTAAGTCAGGTCAAGAAATAAGTCATCATGTGCTATTTATCAGATTAAAGGTAAAGATCTAATCTAATCTAATAATGAGTATAGTAAATTTACGCATACATCTTAATATTTCAGTTCAGTTTCACACAAGATGAAGTGCAGAATATTTTCATTGAGGGTTTCAATTTAGTTTAGAATTTGCTTTGTACAAAAAAAATATATTCTTAAATCTCAAATTTCACACATGCTGAAATCTTTTTTTGGTGCAAACAACATAATCTTTGCCTCTGTTATTAGGGAATGGTCCGTATTTTTACTTTTCTGAGTGATTTAATCTGAAATGACTGGTTGACATTGGCCTCAGACATGAAGATTAATACTGATTAGCTGAAAATTTATAGTTTGTAAAATAAAAAAAAAATACAAATAATTGTTTAGTTTTCAGGTGTTTTAATCAAGATTCAGTCAAAATTAAAAGTCTTTCCAAGTCAAAGGGCTTGAATCAGAAGTGCAGACAAATTTGTGGAATGCGTTCAAGTCTTGCATGAGCAGGTGTGTCGAAATATTTAACTGCTACTCTGATTCTTCCCTTAAATTTCATACGTCTTTTTTTATTTTGTTTTATTATTTACAATATTCCCCTTGGCTAGTTTCTTATTCAGGGGGTGATTTCTATTATATAACAGCTAAGTGCAAAAGTTACCCATTATACCCATTGTCTTTGGAATATAAAAAAAAATCTGAACTAAATGGTAGCTATATCTAGCATCAATAACCCAAAATCAATCGCAAAAGTATTTTTAAAGTACATTTTATACATTTTGCAGTCTACAGACATGAGGCATATGAGTTATAACAGATAGAATATACAGTATATATATATATATATATATATATATATATATATGGCCAAGCAATCTGATATGGAATATGAATATGGATAGCCAAAGGGTTGGAAGCAGTTGTGTATTGACTATTAAAAGCCTATCATGCCATACACTATTTGATCATATTTGCTACAATAAGAACTATGTATGAAATAAATTTTTGATTCATCTTGTTTCCTTTTGCCCTAAGGGTATGCAAACTTTTGCATTTGTCCGTGTATTTTATATGGCATTAACTAACACTGTAAGGGATGATTAGCCGTACATCTTTGATCAGCACTGCAACTGTGTAGCTATGAGTTGTACCTGATTTGAATAAATGTGTAAGACCATTAGGACTGCATATAGGCGATTAGTTGATGAGGTAACAAACATGTTATGTACCTGCTATTACACATGGCCTGGTTTGATATGAGTATTAAGCAAAAACCAGGAATTTATGTAGGTATATATAATGTATGTGTGTGTGAGAGAGAGAAAAAGAGAGAGCACTGGTGCAAAACCTCAGCCGCAGAATCGCCTAAGCATCCGATTTCGAACCACTTACCTGTAATTTAATTTACTAAGGTACGTTATGAATTATTCAGCTTTATACATTGTGACATTACACGAATCCTCGGAGCCACAGGCGGCTGCTGCAGTCAATCTCTCACACTAGCTCTGGGACGTTCCGGATGCCAGTGACGACTCTGTCGTCTCATTAACCCTTCCCGCATTTCGACTTTGTGGCAGGCGTTTCAATCATTCCCAACGTAAGTTTGTTACTTTTAATATATTTTGACTAATAGTAGCCACTACAAAGCTGCTAGTGTACAACTTGTTTATGATACAGAGGAAATCTTTTTGGAGAAATTGTGGGGGAAAAAGTACAACACAAAATTGTGAAACAAGAACCTTAAATGTATCTAAGAAAAAAAGCAAAACTGTGTAACACATTCGAAAGCTTGACAATGGTACCAGAACTTGAATAGGGGCACTTGAAAGTAGGACCTGCGACATGGTCATGTGACATGATGGGTAATGGCATTGATGGTTCAGTGGTTAAGGCTCTGGGTTACTGCTCATAGGTTGGGGGTTCAAACCCCAGCACCACCAAACTGCCACTGTTGGGCTCTTGAGCAAAGCACTTATCCCTATATGCTCTAGGGGTGCTGTAACAGGGCTGGCTCTATCGCCGACAAGCTGGGATACAGTATTTGAAAATTACAATTTCTGATTAATAAAATACTCTAAAAAATGTAGTTCAGCATTGATTTCATAACCCTGACACACACAAAAAAATTGTTTCATGTAGTTTAATCCAGCTTTCAAATACCGAAGCAATAGAGTAACCATGTTACTTAATAATACATGAATATACACTTATATGGACAAAAGTATTTGAACATCTGATTTTTTCAGCTATATGTGGCTCTTTCCAAAACTGTTACTACAAAGTCGAGACGAACAATTGTATAGAATATATTTGGATGTATACAATACATTTTCCCTTCACTTGAACTAGAAGACTCAAACCTGTTCCGTTATGACAATTCCCCTGTGCAAAATCCATTTTTATGAAGAAATGGTTTACCTGGGTTGGAATGGAAGATGTTAAGTGGCCTGCAATAGAGCTCTGACCGCAACCATACTGGAATGAAGTGGAATGCTGACTCCACCCCAGGCCTCCTCACCCTACATCAGTACCTGATTTTACTAACAACCTTGTGGCTGAATGAACACAAATCTCCACACACTCCAAAATCTGGAACAACTTCCCAGAAGAGTGCAGGTAATTTGAACAGCAAATGGGAACTGAATGTGGAATGGGATGTTCAAAAATGGCAAACCAACCTTACGACCAGATGTCCACAACCTTTTGTCCATATTGTGTATTAACCATATCAGAATAAAGGCCACTGGTATAAAAAGTGTCAATGTTAAACTCTACATACTTATACATTGCTTTATTTTGTACAATAAGGGAAACAGATGTATTTTATGAAAATGTGTCAAAATATTTTCTTTGATTTAACCATATTCTAATTTACATTGTTATAAATAACTACCCAATCACTATTAATGGTTTCAAAAGATCTCAGCATTTTTGGCCCATTGGCCATGCATGTCATTGAAGAAAAATCGAACAGAGATGCAAACCGAGTTGACCTCAACTAAGCTTCCTTTACCGCTTTTGTGTTTGCAACCTGACTTTCGCGGCGCTCAAATGTTCCCATGCTAAGTGCACAGGGACTTTACTCAGAGTGGTGAGATTGCTTGTGACATCTTGATACAGTTTAATCCGCCCCAAGTATATACCATTGCACTTGGTTCAAGGCTGTACTGATGAGAAGGTCATGTAATGTTTTGATCAATACACTCCATCAAATTTCGTTTTAAGATGCACTTGGTAATATGCTTGCCCGATAGACACAAGGGCTCCAGCTCAGCATTATTTATGAAGTCTTCTTCTTCTTCTTCTTCTTCTTCTTCTTCTTCTTCTTTCGGCTGCTCCCATTAGGGGTCGCCACAGCGGATCATCCGTCTCCATACCACCCTGTCCTCTACATCTGCCTCTTTCACACCAACTACCTGCATGTCTTCCCTCACCACATCCATGAACCTCCTCCTTGGCCTTCCACTTTTCCTCCTACCCAGCATTATTTATGAAGTGCTATCACATTATTGTCCAGTCAATTGCCCTGGGTATCAGAACTCCAATTCAACCAAGTCTTTTTTCCATGATCTTGCTTTTTGAATACCTAGGATTAATCCTGATGACTAAGCCGTTTTTTTGGAAACGCATTCATTTATAGATATGATCTATTATTGATGTAATACAGTATTTGCTGACAGGTGATTTGGTGTGTGCAGGTAAACTGGCACTCTTCAAATGCCAGATGCAAATGACTGCTATTAACCTGGCAACCCAGTGTTGCAGTTAAATCGGCCCAAGTTGCTTCAGCATCACTGTTTGCATTCATCACTGGCTGCAAAATGGCAGACTGATCTATTTATTCATGCTGCTATGCTCTTGAGGGATGCACACACTGTTCTTTCTGTCTCTGCTTCCTTCTGTTCGTAGAGTAGCATGTGATTTGCCTGTACAGTATTCGAGAGAAATGCGCAGCGAACAACATTGTCTATTTGAGAACGCTTTAAATTCATTACATAGCGTAGATCATGGGCAATCAACAGCTACACACTATTTAGGAATATTTCAAGTTTGTGTACATGTTGTCATGTTTGTGTGTGTATGTTTGTGAGTGTGTGTGTGTGTGTGTGTGTGTGTGTGTGTGTGAGAGAGAGAGGGAGAGAGAGAGAGAGAGAGAGAGAGAGAGAGAGAGAGAGAGAGACTTGATAGGAGCACACCATAGTGAAACGACGGTATGTCGAGAAATGTTGTGTGACAGCACAAAAAAATTCTTTTCCTCCTTTCCACACTCTCTGGTTAGACAGACGTTGGCAATGCCTGTGCTCACCAACCAGGACAAAAGGTGACACCTAAGAGCACTTACACACACTCAAAACACACATGCAGGCACCGAGTGCTCATCTGCAGTACTACTGTTTCCTAGCAGGCAGGAGTCAGGTATTGCCTCAGGCTGTCTAAGCCAAGCTTAAACTGGGAGAGAGCGCAAGAAAGACTGATGGGAGGAGAGAAATAGATAAATAAAAATCTCTGTTGGCAAAGTTCATGGTAAATCTAAATCTTGCCTCAAATCTATCTGCCTTGTCTTAATCAAAATGACTAGACCTTGTGTTTAGAACTCAGGTATCTTCAATCTCTCTTCGAGCGGTGTTCTTATCCAACCCCTCATCTACATGTGTTCAAAACCACTGTAATTGCGATTATTCTTTCATTCCTCTGGGGCTGATGCGAGGCGATAAAACCAGGATTACAACATTTAAAGAAGCGGAACATCACTGGAATGATAATTAGATGTCAAACCTTGAACGGCGAGGCACCAAAGCCGCATTATATTAACACATTAATCACGCCGAATTGTGGCACGTCCATCCACGACAAATCAGCCTACAGTCTGTGTACAGCGTCCAACACAAATCCAGTCCAATCTACACCTGGAATCGATTAGATCCTTTGACTCGATTGCTGTAGTCAAGACAAAAGCTCCACCTGCAAGCAACCTGTGTCTGCTTCTTAATCATTGGGACATCTGTCTTTATTGACTCTGCTCATCTGTTAGATCTCTCTCTCTCTCTCTCTCTCTCTCTCTCTCTCTCTCTCTCGAAGGCACCTGCTCTACCCCTCCCTTATCAATGCAACAAACACAGGGAGACAAGCAGGATTTAACAGATGTTTTGTGCAATATGTGCAACATCTCACTTTTTTTTTTTCTTTTTTTTTTTTGCAAACTTACCTGCAGAATGAAGACGTTGCTAAAAATAGCAGGAGGACTGAAAAGTCTCCAAAAATAACGATAATAAAAATCTATAACGGAGGATGGATAGTGGTGGAGGAGATGGAGCTAGGATATTTGCATTTGTGGACTCTGTAATTATTCACAGCTGCCTGGTCAGCCCTCCAGTGGTTTTATTTTTAGAAGGATCAAGTATACGATTTTTCAGTAGGTACCAAGAACAATGTGAAATTCCTGGAACAGATTTACCTCTAATCACTTCTAATGTCAGTTTCAACAGTAGTTTTGATCAGACTCTACTGAAGGAAGTGTGTTTGGGAACATGGGAAAGAAGAGCTAATCTATTTCTGAGCTTATGAGCTTTGGGACATGTTCAGGGTTTTCTTTAGATGTTTTGTCTCAGGTGACAAATTTTACTTGGAGCAACCTGAAACATTATATCTTGTTCCTGAAGGCTACAATGTAGTGCAGATTATAAATTGGAGATCATTTTATATCCTTAGCCAATTGGGAGGAGGTATGTTATTAGTTTGGTGGGTTACGTGGACAAATTCCTTCATCTTGATTCTGTCTAGCTTTCTAAAGGTTACTTGGTTTGCCCCTTTAATATATATACTTTCTATGTGAAACCCTAGAACTAAATAAAAGGTTCCATTTTAGAACTGGCTAGAATGAATGGTTGCAGAACCTTTTTTCAAGAATAGTGACCAGGAAATACAGGCAGGCTTAATAAGTCATAAGTATGTTCAAGTTTGTAAACTTCAATAAAGTTTTGGAGAAGAATAAAGGGTTTCATTTGCACGTCATGAATTTTGGAGACATCAGATGGAAGTGACAAAGAACATCTACAACAAATTTCCGTCAGATGTTCAAATTGGCAGGAAAATAGCTACAGATGGGTGACAGATTAAAGTAAAAAAAATGTTCTGGCATTTTGCTGGCATGTTTTGTGTCCATCAAAGTAAAGAGTCTGTACTCTAATGGGTCCGTTAAAATAATATTTCGGTCAAAACACACAACTTTGCTTTTTCTTTTCTTTTCTTTATTTATCCCCCAAATAGATTCAGAATACTACAAAATCTATGCATGGCTATGATGGCTCTGGTGGATTTTAATTTATATTTGTATATAACCCCCAAAAAGGCAATGGTTTTACAGGTGGTAATGGTTTTACCAAAACTTGATCTCCCCTTTTCCTTCCTGACTGGTTTCCTTCTACTTATGGGTTTTGCTGGACTACTATGTCCATTGGGTAATGGGGCAGTACCTGCAACCCACTCTGATTGCACAGGGAGTCCAGCTCCTTCAGCATGTCACATTTATATGTACCTTTGCAAGGAGATTTGGTGTGTTTCCAAGTACAGTTTCAAGAGTAAAGAGTAGGGAAATACCGGGAGACAGTTACACGAGAATACATATCTGCTTCTTTGTGCAAAAAAGAACAGGAGAAGCACTGCGAACTGGCTATAGATTGCATGAGGGTGGCATAAGTCCTGACATCCTCTACTGGGACCTGTGCTCACAGCCCAGCACCATGTAGCTTGATTTGGCATTTGCCAGAGAACACCAGAATTTGGCAGGTCTGCTGTTGGTGCCCTGTTTTCATCATGGATAAGACCAGGTTCACACCGAGAATATGACAGATATGAAAGAATGTGGAAATGCTTTTGGGAATATTGCACTGCTCACAACATCAACCAGCATGACCGGTTTGCTGTTGAGTCACTGATGGTCTGGGGAGGAATTTCTTTGGAGGGTTGCATAGATTTCCACCTACTAGCCAATGGTACTCTTAATGCTGTTAGGTACTGGGATGAAAGCCTCTGAGCCATTGTCAGACCTTATGCTGGCACAGTGGGTCCTAGGTTCCAGGTGCATGACAATGCTAGACTTCATGTGGCACATTGTTTAGGCAGTTTCTGGATGATGATGTAATTGATGCCTTTAACTGGCCCTCACGTTCCTCAGGCCTGAATCCAGTTAAGAACCTCAGGGATGTTTACCCTGATCCAGGTCTGGGAGGAGGTCCTCTAGGACACTATCGGCCATATCATCAGCCTGCCCAGATGTTGTCTGGAGTGCATACAGGCACATGGGGGCCATACGCACTACTGATATTACTACATTACAAGTTGCTGTGATGCAAGTTGGATCAGCCTGTAATTTATTTATAAATTTTTTCAGTGTGATTTTGAATCAAACACTGATGATTTTAGTATTCATTGTCAATCAGTGCATCATTTACAAAATGTATTTAAGTCAAGACTTTCAACTTGAATATTTCATACATTGAGGTCCAGTGTGTGATTTTAGTGCTCCTTACTACTTCCTGTTTGAGCAGTGGATTTCAGCTATATTCTTGAATATGTGCAATGTATAATCTTAGCCCAAACAATGTTTTTGCTCTTTAGCTTAACAACATTCTGAAATATAATAATAATAATAATAATAATAATAATAATAATAATAATAATAATAATAAT
>JAAIIK010000026.1:1605200-1636251 GCA_014706435.1 Silurus glanis
AAAAGTCAGTACACCCCTCACCTTTCAGCAACCATTTTAGTATTTCTTCTCAAGGGACAATACTATGGAAATGAAACTTGGATATACATTAGAGTAGTTAATGTGCAGCTTGTATAGCAGCACAATGCAGATACAATACAAATTTGTGTATCTTCTATTAGAGCAGTTAAAATCTGTTGATTTAAGTACAATTCTCTCGTACTGACCACTGGATGTTCAACATGGCACTTCGTAGCAAAGACTCTCTGAGGATTTGAGAATAAGAATTGTTGCTCTCCACAAAGGTGCCGAGGCTATAAAAAGATCGGTATCACCCTGAAACTGAGTCAAAGTACAGTGGTCAGGCTCATAGAGGTTTTCCAAGACAGGTTCCACTCGGAACATACCATACAGTGTTCATACAGTGTTCAATACAGTGTTCATAGTACTACATTAACACCTGATATAACCCTACATAATGTATACATAAAGTTGTGCAGGTATCATGTGGCCTTTTAAACAATTTGCCTAAGTGGAGTGTTTATATGGCTTCCTACAAAAGTCTTCAGAACTACTGACATAACCCTGTATAAATAAGAATAAAGGCTTAAGCAAGTGTCATGTAGCCCTATGAACACTGTCATTAAGTAAATAAGGATGACTTCATGACACCAGACTTTGTAACTGGG
Organism: Silurus glanis; assembly: GCA_014706435.1. Classification (NCBI taxonomy): domain Eukaryota; kingdom Metazoa; phylum Chordata; class Actinopteri; order Siluriformes; family Siluridae; genus Silurus; species Silurus glanis. The sequence goes on from JAAIIK010000026.1 coordinate 1,605,869, forward strand.
GCTACATCTGCATTCTCAAAATCACGTAATGATCATAGGACCTGTCACAAAATTTTTCTTGTGATTAAAGTGACGCTGTATTAAACTTTCTTTCGGCTTCTCCCATCCGTATTCTTGATCCACATGTTCGATTTGGCACGTTTTTACGCTGGATGCCCTTCCTAACGCAACCCTCCCCATTCATCCGGGCTTGGAACCGGCACTAAGAGTGCACCGGCCTGTGCAACCCTAATGGCTGGGTTAAAGTGACACTGTATTGTTGGTATCAATTCACAAAACAGTACTCAATTTAATTTAGTAATAAAATATAAACTGTATAACAAAGGTATTGGGACACCTGACTTTTCGAGCCATATGTGGTTCTTTCCCAAACTCTTACCACAAAGTTGGAGGCACACAATTGTATGGCATCTTCCTTAACTTGAACTAAGAGACCCAAACCTGTTCCCGTTTGACAATTCCCCTGTGCACAAAGCGAGCTCTATTAAGATATACTTTACATGGGTTGGAGTGGAAGATCTTGACAGGCTTGCAATAAAGCTCTGACCTCAACCCTATTGAACACATTTGGGATGAATTGGAACACTGACTGCACCCTTCTCCTCATCGTACATAAATACTTAACTTTGCTAATGCTGTTGTGGCTGAATGAGCGAATATCTCTCCAATTACACTCTAAAATCTAGTGGAACGTCTTCCCAGAAGAGTGGAGGTTATTATAACAGCAAATGGGGACTAAATAGGGAATGGGATGTTCAAAAAGCACATATGAAGCTTGTGTTCAGTTGTCCACAAACGTTTGTGCATAGATGTTAATAGATTGATAGAGAGATTGAGAGATGGATAGATTTATTCACCCCAGAGGGAAATTCACAATATTGTGCATAACACCAATCATAAATAAGAATTACACTTTTCTCTTTCATCGCACTACAATGATTTTCAGCCTTGCACCTTTTAGGATTCTTACTTTAGCTTTTTTGATGTCATGTCACATTAAATTGCCGTATATCACGCTATAATCTATGTCAACCAAAAGAGTGTCATAACAAAGCATCTGTGTCACTTGGCTTAGATGTTATCCAAGCTGACACTGAACACGAAAAAAGCAATCTTTATTCAATTACGGCTTAAAATGAATAGTTTGTAGTGCGTTATGTCGAGCCTTTCATAAACTTATGATCGCTACCCTTAAATAAATAATTACTAGAAGTTGTATCACACTCCAATACTAGTGAGAATAAATATTGAGCAAAAAGAGGTCTAGAACATTCCTGTGTGATGAAAGGAGGCAGTCGTGGCAGGAAAACAACATGCTGGTTGTAAAATAGGAAGACAAAAAAAGAATTTGAATAAATAAAACCTCTGTATGTACATCAGGTGCCTGCCAAAAATTAGTTGCACTAATGTTAGTGATTATAGCCGTTTATTGTTTATGGAGTTAAATGAGCTGCATCAGGTATGAGAAATTGGCTGTGAAGGAAATGAGGGAGTCCCACTGTTCATGAAATTTCAATTCAATTCAACTTGTCTATATAATAGACCTTGTCAAAGAGCAGAAAGCTTGATGTAGATTTCGTCCCTAATAAGAGGCAGGGGAAGAGGGAAAAACAACTTCCAGGGATGACATAAGGAACAGATGAACCAGATTCAAAAAGAGATCGTTTACTGGAGTACTGGAGTTTTATACAACTCTGTACTTTTTATAAATTTTAACACCAACTAGGGTGTTGAAAGATTAGTTTGAACAATACCACTGTCCCCCTGCCTAATCTTACCCTTTTTACCTCTTCATACATACAAACTGGCTTAACTGTGGTGCACAGCCTTCTTTCTAAAGAAAGAGACCAACCCCAGTGTGCTTGCAGCCCATCTCAGATATTGCTCATTGTGGACAGACTTCACACCTGGCTTTATTACAGAGCAGACACAATCTCATGATCTTGTCCAGCTCAGGTGTCTACGGCCAATTTGGCCTCTTTTCATTCGCCATCACTGTGTGAGGGGGCATGTGGCCGATAACGCATGCTTCACCATTACCTCTCTGATGTCTATTTGAGCAGATCAGAGATGATTTACTCCTAACTGGGAGTTGCTGGTAGCCTCTTTGAGGCTTGATCATTTAAAAAATGAGAAAGATAGAAGGAAAGGGGAAAAATAAGAAACAGGAAGAGTGATGGGGAGGCGAGTATAGAGACAGGGGAGTGTTACAAATTGCATGGCGCAAGGGCATGGTGCCAAGCCACACACTTGAAAAGCTTGCACTTAACCCTGGCCTCTCCTTCTCCACCCTTCATATTTCTCCCTCTTGTTTGGACAGAGTGCTCCCCTGAGGCAGAGACTCTCATTCTGTGTCAAAGCAGCACAACAAAATTGAGCATCAGGAGCCATTTTATACCCGTTTTAGGTGGCATGAGGCAGCAGTTTGTGCCTCCTCACAGGATACACAATGGTGTCAAGAAAGAAACTATAAAAGGGAATGGAAAAGGAAAAAGAATTAAAAAAAATAAAGCGAAAAATATCTTTTCTCCACTCAAGCAATTAAAGCATGACACAGACTGTCTCGGCATATGCTGCTTTGCTTAATATCCCAGCTAACCTTTTAGACCGTATGGACATGATTTGAAATAGTGACATGACATAGAGCAGCATTTGGACTGCAATGACTTTCTGGCTTTCTCTGCTGGAAATCTCACACATACCAAACAAAGTAGCACAACCTTCTGCATTCAAATGCAATTAAAAATACTAATGAAGATTATATAGGCAATTATTTAGTAGCAGTGGTGGACAAAGTACACAAACCATGTGCTTGAGTTAAAGTAGAGATACTTTAGGCCAAATATTACTCCAGTAAAAATGCTCTTTTTATACTTTTACTTGAGTAAAAGTACAAAAGTATTTGCCTTGAAATGTACTTTAATATCCAAAGTACTATAATTTATTATGGCTATAATTTTCCTATTATTTTTGCCACAAAATCTTTGCTGAATCCATTCAGTTTATGTGAAAAGATTCTAATGTAAATCTTAGCACACCAATCTATCAATAGAATGATTTTAATGAGTCAAACACTGATTGATATTTATTAAAATTATCATGAGCCCAAAACCTTCTTTTCAATTACTTCAAAAATATCGTTAAGTTTATATCCACTCATAAATAAAAAGGAACGACTGATTTTACAAAATTAAAAGTGTACCCAAATATATATATATATATATATATATATATATATGTCAAAAAGTAAAGTACAGATACGTGAAAAAGCTCCTGGTGTACAACAACAAATTACATTTACTTTGTTACTGTTCAACCCTGTTTAGTAGCCAGATATATGAACTGATAATCCACAGACTACAGTATAGTTTCTACTTTTATAAATATATACATTTGTCCAAAATGTCATAAATAAACATGAAAATAATATATGAAATATAAATCACAAAAAACACAAGAATAGTGTCAATACTAAATAAAAAACCAAATGGTTAAATTAACAAAGGAAATAGAAATGAAGCATGTCTAATAAAATCGTATGTGAAATTAAATGAATAATCTTGAAATTAGAAAAAAGGGAAAAATATAAAAATTTTAATAATTTGTAAAATCACATGCAAAAAGTATGTAAAAAGATATTACATGCAAAAATAAATTATCCTTACATGTGTAAATATCGTCTCAGGAAATGTATCATGTATTATACATTTTATGGCAAAATTAACCTGGTTTTAAACAAGTAGATGTGGAAACATAAAAACATGCACTACATGTAAAAATGTGTGAACCAACATGTGTGGATTGTATGTATGCATGTGTGTGTGTGTGTGTGTGTGTGTGTGTGTGTGTGTGTGTGTTTGTCACTGGGTCCTGGCAGTGACACAAACCCAGTCACAGTTCTGTCTCACTCAGCTGTGGCTTTCTTACTGAGTGTGTTTGTCATACTTCAGCGCTGCTCTAATGTCTCTTACTTTTTCTATTTCCTTTTTCACACTTCCTCACTTTCCCTTCATTGTACCTATTCCCCTACTTTTCCATCTGCACCTTCTGGGTTCTTTTTTATTTACACATTTTGGTTTCACTCCAACACTCCATTCCCTGTACAGGTGCACTCTTTCTCAAATGTTATACTGTATATCGTCCTGTTTCCCTTTTTTCATACTTTTACACAATGCTGTATCTGCCTGGACTGAATTTGGAGACTCTCTGTAGAAAATTGATTTAAAATGTACTTTTGAAGGGGTGTGGATGTGGCTGCGGGAGCGCTTATACATCCGTGGAAGCTGGGAGCCTGAAACTTCTGCATGATAGATGTAATTTTTTTCCTTTCTATTTGCTCGTTGCCCAAACAGAGTCCTGAAACAACAGAAGTTATGCTTCCTTCTAGGTCTCACGAGCAACATGAACACTGCCTTGCTCGTCTATCAGCATGTTCCCTCTTTCCGGAGTGAGCACTTTGTGTGGCCGTGTTGGCTTTAATGGCCACTGACAGTGACTTTATGTATAGGAGAGGGGCAGAGTTGTTTCTCAGTGCATTAATCAGACAGCTGCTTTCTGTAATGCATAAAGAAAAGCTAACAAGCTTTACTAATGCATGTTTTTGCAAACTTTGCCTCTTAGTATGCCACTTTAAAAATGCACTGCATAGTATACATTTACCAGTGCTAATAGTTTGCACAATTGAACTGCACCTGGTGGTCAACACAGGGGTCGGTAATATACTTAAAGATAGACATTAGCTCCAACATACTAATGCATCTAGCACCTACTTTTTATCTGAATAATACCCTTTGGACAACTGTCAGCAGTAATGTTGGCTAGGTGGAATATTTTTGTGCTAAATGGGTCAATTACTTACTGTATTGACTTAATGTACTTGAGAACATGGTTTACTGTAATAGTACTAATTAGAGGAAAATTAAATCACAATGCTATTACAAGTGTTTTCTGTCTCTACATTGATTTTTGAGCACTGTCGCACAGTTTAGACAAATGCATTTAACTGCTAAAAGCCATTAAAAGATATTTTCACTACAGGCAGCATATGCTTGTTCGAAACAGAGTCTGGAAGAGTGGAGACAGATTAACAGATTAACGTCTTGTAGTTCAAATAATCAGGTATTGTCAATTTTACATTCTTGAAAGGAAAGAATAATGACATTAATGATAATAATAATGTTATGTATGTAACACTAGTTTCCTGAGGGAAAGAGACGCTGTGTTGAAACGCTTTTGGAACGCACCCGAGTGTTCACGCTCTTAAATAATGTGTGTAATCAGTCAAAAATTGGAGGCTAGCCGTCACCAGCATATAAAAGTATAAAATGCACATGGAGTGAGGCGAGTGCCAGCTTCTGTAAGGGAGAAGGAAGCGCTGCAGGGATTCCAGCAGTGTGGCTTAGAGACGCATCGTCTTGTTCCCTCAGGGAACTAGGGATACATACGTAACCTAGAGATGTTCCTTTTCAGGAACTCGAGCTGCGTCAAAACGCTTTAGGAACGAGGGTCCAATCACGCCAGACTGACCAGTTGGATGACTGCGAGATAGGAGGTTCTCTGTAATGAAGAAAGCACACTCCTCTCGGCATTCAGCCAAAACCCCAAAACCTTCAAGTGATCGAGAATGACATCTCAAGGCCGGACCGCTAACTGCTCTGATCAAGCTAATATTAACCAATGACTGATATATTTGAGGATGCGGATGCCCTGAAGTCTCAGGGAGACCAGAGCCGCATCGAGCTTCGGCCCCAAAAGCGAACCCCAGGAACTTCCTCTGAGAAGGAATGATACATGAAAGTATGCACCGTTTAGATCTACTATGACAACCAGTCCTCAGATCTGATTTAAGACACAACCTGCTTGAGGGTCAGCATCCTGAACCTAAGTCTCACGAGTGAGCGTGACGTAGATTCAAAATAGGACGCAACCCACCGTCCTTTCTGGGAACTATGAAGTACCTGCTGTAGAACCCGGACTCTTGTTCTGATGGAGGGACCACCTCATTGGCCTCCTTCCTCAAGAGAGTGTTTACTTCTCGTTTTATGACCAGAGCCTGCTCGGTTCCCACCAGAGTAGGAAGAACCCCGTCAAAACAGAGCGGATGAAACTCGAAATGAATCGAGTAGCCTCGCTCTACAGTGGGCAGGACCGACTGAGACATGTCTGGCAGAGATTTCTGGGCTGTCAGGAAGTCTCTTAGGGGTATCGGTCTCTCAAAACTGACCTCTGGTGTGCCTAGAGCCGGGGCAGTGCCCTGAAGCAACTCTAGGAGGCGGGGAGTTCTCCTGGACCACTACGAGACCGGGTGGAGACCGAGGAGGATGCTCACTGGAGCTGGCTGTGCCCTGAAGCACATTCAGTGGCAGGGCAAACAGACCATTCTGCGCTGAAAGTGCGCAGAATGTACGCAGAATGTGCGCAGTCAGCTCCCACAAAAACCGACTTAACTCTGCCCCCCAACTCCCTAGCTACTCGAGCCTACCTCGCAAAGCGCACCCCCCTCCTCCTCCTCCTCCTCAGAGGAAGAGGGGCGGGCTAATGCTCTCATTGCAGGGGGAAGAAACCGCCGAAAAGCATGCTTCCGAGCCTGTAAACGAGTGCTGGACCAAGAAGGTGAGGTTAAAGAAAGGGACAAGCCCGTCTCGAAACCCTCTGCGAGTTCAATTTGCGAGCCCCAGGAACTGCTGTGCCGCTCCGCCTCAGCGAGAGCGGGGCCAGAACCACGAGGAGCGCAAGCTCTCTCCTCAGAGAGTGCCGCTCGGGAGTGGAGCGATGGAATTGACATGCAGCCGGCTCTCTCGGGAACCAACTTAGCATGCTCCACTCCCAGGAATTTTGTATTTATTTATTTTTTTTGACGAACAATTGACAGGCAATTCAACACATACACACAGAGCGCTTCATGAACAAACAGAAGCTGGCGCTTGCCTCACTCCATGTGCGTCCCCCCCACGGGGGACGGCCAGCGTCAAATTTTTGACTGATTACACACATTATTTAAGAGCGTGAACACTCAGGCGCGTTCTTAAAGCATTTCGACGCAGCTCAAGTTCCTGAAAGGAAACACACAATCACAAATTTACATCAAGAATCAGGTTTACATTCCGAAAACAGGCAAGTGTCTCAGCAAACTGGAGCAGAACCTAAAGTGCTACAGAGCGTATACTGAGTTGTTGTGAATGAAACAAATAAACATTACATTCGAACAATAAAACGAGTCCTTACATTCTGTGAGTAAGTGGATGAGTCTGTAATTGGATACAGATGTGTTAAATCAGTAAAATGCTAAGTAAGAGTGCTGAGGCTGTGGTGGCCATGTTTGAAGGCAATGGTATCTTCTAGGAACTGGAGTTCGAATAGCACTTTGACATGACACACAATTTAATGCCTGTTCTTATGTTTCTCATGTTTCTCGTTTCTTATCAATTGTTACTACTACAGGCTCTGGCGCTACCATAAACCTGACAAAGTGCGTATTGAAAATAGATGAATGATGAATGGATGACCAACATATTTATCGAGATATACAGTGTACCATCATAAAATGCATTAATTGGATGGTGTTACACATAATCCCCATCCTCATAATAGAGCCCAATAAGAGTTTATCAATGTCCAATGTCGAGTAGAGAGACCAAAGGCTGATATTATGTCAGTTTCATGAGATTTTTGAGTATCGCATTACTGTCCAACTTGCAGATCAACACTAATCTACATTGAGTCTGCACAATGTGTTCTGTTGTACGTAATAAGCCGTCTGTGCTCTTCTCACATTTGTGTGGTTATCCATCTTAGATTCATTAATCTAACAAATGATATCAATGCCAGAATAAACACTTCTTACCTTAGACTAATAGAATTTTACATACATTTGAATGAAGTATATGAAAGTTAGTGTGGACTGGGTAACTTGTATAAGATGAGGTGAGTTTACCTTACCCTTCCCTGCTGGTTCTAAAAAGAAATTGTTTGGAAAATGACTGGTGGCTGAGAAAGCATTTGGTTGCTTTGCATTATGTTCCTCAAATTACTGCATGTTCCCTATGTGCTGCTATTTGTTTGAAGTTTGGGCAAACAGGTAGTGTAACACACTAGATCAGAATTTTTCATAAAAAAATAAAAAATTAAATCATCAAAATTAAATGCTTAAATGCTGAAACTATATGGCTGAAGCGTAATATTAATTTGAAAGAGAGTGAAGAAAACATACAATATTTTGCAGGCTCAGTCTCTAGGCAATGCTGCCTCATAATAAACACTTACTGTAAATGCCATAGCCCTTTTTTGGGGGGGCAGTGTTCAAGAGATGTCACACTATGGGGTGTTATTGCACAACATTAGTTAATGTGCACTTCAGGGCAGTTATATGTGTGTGACCATTGAGCATGTTTATTGGGATGAAATGTTTTTTATAGTAGTATAGTATAGTATAGTATAGTATAGTATAGTATAGTATAGTACAGTATCCAATGCCAACCAAATATATTGGCAATCTTATGTACTGGCAACCATATCTTTTGAAATCAGTTTCATTACCTTTGCTGATCAACTAAGGCTTTTAGATCTATAGATGACAGATTTATGCATCCTATAAGTTTCTATATGTATATACCCTTTTCAACCTATTGCTCCTTACATAAGAGACATCATTTATCTGGCAACTTTGAAAGCACATGAATGTAGCCTACTTTTGAAATGAGCTCCTTTGTGAGTACCCAGGAGCGCATAACAAAGCTATTTATGTCCTTAGCCCCGAGACCAGGTCCCTTGACCTTTTGCAGGTTCAGGAAGCGCCTGTCATCTGAATTAATGGCATTGTAGCACTCTCTGCAGCTGTGGTTGTCTCATGCCAGTCTGGCCCAGAGAGCCTCATTAATTACATTAGCCCTGTCTGAACTGTGCCTCTCACTCACACCTCAACCTGTCCTTGTGTGTGTGTGTGTGTGTGTGTGTGTGTGTGTATAAGGGTATAAAAAAAAGTAAGAAAGGGGCCATTTCAATGTCTGTTATTGAAACCGAATAGACCCATTTGGTTGGGATGACCATTATCTGAAAAAGCAGGTCAATGTCACGGCTGTCACTAAAGGATTTTGAAAAATAGATATTCATTGACCATGTATGCGTAAACCACATATAATCAGGTCCAAGATCTCCATAGCTTTTTTATTATTTTTTATTATTAAACATGTACAATAAAAAGATAAATCACTAAATAAGTTGGAAGTTTAGGGGTCAAATCATTGAAAGTTAAAAGGCTTTAAGGTACGGTATGTTCAGCAAAAAAATATATACTTTGCTTTAAGTAAATAACTTTGTAAGAGCCCTGTTGCACTGTGGCAGCTTGGGGAAAACCCTACACATTTACTATTACATATACATACATAACCCTAGTTCCCTGAGGGAACGAAACTGCGTCGGAACGCTTTGGGGAACGTGACTGCGTTGTCCATGCTTTGAATAATGAGTCTTATCAGTCAAAATTGAAGACAGGCTGTCACCGGCGGGGTGACATTACGACCAGGGAGTATAAAGCGCACCTGGAGAGAAGACTAAAGCACTGAAGAGGCGCCGGAGGTGTGGCTAGAGACGCAGCATCTCATTCCCTCAGGGAACTAGGGTTACATACATAACCTAGAGATGTTCCCTTTCTGGAACTCAAACTGCGTTGGAACGCTTTCGGAACGAGAGTCCAATAATACCACACCGACCAGTCCCTGACTATTGTGAATGAGCACAACTAAGTCAAAGGACAGAGGTACCAGGAGTAGGTTAACGTAACAGTCCAGCGCTCGGACTGGGCACAGCCAGTTCAACCTCTCCTGGTCTGGGGTCAGGAATGAGGAGGGTTGAATTTCTGAAGCCTGACAAGTCATGGGACGACCGAGGGTACCTTGGGGATGTAACCCACTTTAAATCAAATCAAATCAAATTTTATTTATAGAGCGCCTTACAGCAACCAAAATGAGCACAAGGCACTTTCCAAAAAAACCCAACAATAGACAATAAAATATAAGAACACAATGTACATAAAATAGCAGTTGAATCAGGGGCTATGTGTTAAAAGCTTGTAAGAATAGATGAGTTTTCAACTGCGATTTAAAAACACTCAGCACAGTGACGTTTCGTATATGTGCTGGAAGTGCGTTCCACAGCTTTGGTCCCTGGACGGCAAATGACCGGCCTCCAAAATATTTATATTTGTATTTCGGAATGACCAGAGATGTATGTCCAGAGGAGCGGAGAGTTCTGGCTGGTTGGTAAACAGTTATTAATTTGGCGAGGTAGGCCGGGGCCAGACCATTAATGGCCTTGAACACAAACAGCAGGACCTTATACTCCACCCTGAACCGCACCGGAAGCCAGTGAAGCGAGCGGAGGACAGGGGTGATGTGAGAGCGTTTGGAGGTGTTAGAGAGAAGACATGCTGCCGCGTTTTGTACCATTTGGAGCCGATTGAGAAGTGATTGATTAAGTCCAGTGTAGAGAGCATTACAGTAGTCAATCCTCGAGCTGATGAAGGCATGTATAGCTTTTTCAAGGTCAGCTTGGGACAAAAATGATTTGACCTTGCTGAGTAGTCTTAGCTGGTAAAAGCTCGCCTTCACTACTGCACTGATCTGTTTATCGAAGTGCATACTTTTGTCAAAAATAACACCCAGGTTACGCACAGTAGGTGCAAACTGAGGTGTTAGAGGACCAAAACTAAGAGAACTGCTGGGTGAGTCTGGGCTAAACAGGATGTACTCAGTCTATTCTTCATTCAGATGAAGGAAATTCTGGGAAAGCCACTTTTTGATATCCTGAAGGCAATTATGGAGAGGGTCCAATGCAGAACGATTACTCAGAATCACAGGAAGATAGATCTGGAGGTCGTCAGCATAGAAATGAAATTTAACTTTGTGATTGGAGATGAGTTAACCAAGTGGCAGCATATAGAGTGAAAACAGAATGGGACCAAGAATAGATCCTTGAGGCACACCAGATGACAGAGGAGCAACCGAGGAAGAATAATCATTAAGCATTACTGAAAAAGTAATTTAGCACCGCACCCTGCAGACCAACAACATGTTGAAGACGAGAGATGAGGATGGCATGATCCACGGTGTCAAATGCAGCGGTTAGGTCCAGTAACACCAAAACCACAGAGCTTTTACCATCCAGGGCTTCAAGAATGTCATTATGGACCCTCAATAATGCTGATTAAGTGCTATGTCTCGACCTGAAACCGGACTGAAATGTATCACCAATGCCGTGCAGTTGAAGGTGAGACTGAAGCTGGCCGAAAACAAGCTTCTCCATCAACTTAGACAGAAATGACAGGTTAGATATAGGGCAGAAGTTGGATAGTATGGAGGGATCAAGGTTGGGTTTCTTGAGCAGTGGTCTAACAATAGCGTGTTTGAGAGCAGCGGGAACAGTACCCACCCTAAAACAGCTGTTTATGAAGGAGACAAGGATGGGACCTATGATGTCAATAGCCTCCTTCAAAATCCTGGCAGGAACAGCGTCACCGGATTTATGACAGAATTGATAGCACTGAATAAAATTCCATGGCGGTGGCTGTTGCTATTGATGAGAGCAGAAAGGTACTGTCCTTTAGCTTCCTTCAGTGCACTCTGATAGGTGGCAAGACTGTCTCTAAACATCTCCAATGACACCTGCAGCCTATCCTTCTTCCATTTTCACTCAGCCTGTCTACACCAGTGCCTGAGGGCCCGAGTTGTATCATTGAGCCAGGGGTCCAAAGGACCGTTGGTCGACTTTACCTTGTAGGGCGCAACAGAGTCCATAATCTGGGAGCAGATGGTGTGGAAGGAGGCGAGGAAACGGTCCAGACAAAGAGGCGATGTCAATTCTGCAGTAGAGGCGAGATCAGAAACAGAGAAGGCAGCAATAAAATCATCGACTGTAGATGAGGTAATAATGCGACGGCGATGAGGGGCAGTAGAGGTTGGTGCAGGTGAAACAGCACAAATGTCAAACTGTATGAGAGAATGGTCAGAGATGGGAAAATCCATGACCTCACAAGTCGACACAATCACCCCACGAGAGATTATAAGGTCAAGAGTGTGACCTAACCTATGGGTGGGACAGGAAATGGACTGAGCCAGATCTAATAAGTCTAAAAGTGCCTTAAAATCATTAGCAGGTTTATCAGAGGGGCAGCAAACATGAATGTTAAAGTCACCACACATTAGAACATTGTCAAACTTTGCTAGAAATTCTGACAAAAACTCGAGAACTTAATTAAAAAATCCTAGTTTAATTTGGCAGGCCGGTAGATTACTGCACATAAAATCGGACAGGGTAGTGTAAGCACAAATACTTGTAACTCAAGGCTGGAATACCCTCTAGTGGACACCTACTAGCTCTAGGGTGCAGGAAGGCACTGGTCATGCCTGGAGTAAACTCCAGGAAAGAGGGTGCCACAGACAGGGCCTGTAAATCACCTACTCTCCTCTGAGAGCAGATGGCCATCAAGAAAGCGATCTTGATGGACAAGCGCCTCCACGAAGTCTCAGCCAAAGGCTCGAAGGGGGGCTCGGATAGAGCCACCAACACTGAAGGAGAGGAGCTTCCCCTGGGCCCACAGGAGGATCTGGCACACCAGCCTGTATGCGAACACAGACCAGGTGGTTGGTGGATGATATACGAGACCACCGAGGTGTTGTCCGAGCGGATGATGGCCTCTGAGGTCCGGTTCAAAGCCAGAAGCACGGCCAGCATTTTTACGCAATTGATGTGCCACCTCAGATGGACACTGTCCCATAGACCTTGTGCAGAGCGGCCACTCATGAACACTCCCCATCCCGTGAGGGACGCATCCATTGTAAGGAAACTCCCAACACCGGGCCTTGGAGTAGGAACCCGGGGTCTCTCCACGCATCTAAGTAGGCATCGCCATGTGACTTTGATCGTGCGGAGGGGATTGCCCTTCCGAGAGAACCCCCAAGCTCTGAGCCACCACTGAAGGGGTCTCATGTACAGGAGGCCAAGTGGAATAACACTGGATGCTGCTGCCATGAGCCCAAGCAGTCTCTGGAACTGCTTGACAGTGAGTGACTGGACTTTTTTGACCTTCCTGACCACCGTGAGGATGGACACTATGCGGGCAGGGGAAAACTGCGCGCGCATAGTCGCCGAATCCCAAATGACGCTGAGATAGGTTGTTCTCTGTGACAGAGAAAGCACACTCTTCCCGTTATTAATCCGAAACCCCAGCTCCTTTATGTGAGCGAGAACGACATGCCGGACCGCTAACTGCTCTGATTGAGCTGATATTAACCAATTGTCGGTCTAATTGAGGATACAGATGCCCTAAAGTCTCAATGGAGCCAGAGCTGCATCAACACACTTCGTGATGGTGCAGAGTGAAAGGGCAAGGCCGAATGAAAGAACCCGATATTGGAATGCTTTGACCCGAAAAGCAAAACTCAGGAACTTCCTGTGAGAAGGGAGGATGGGTATGTGAAAGTACCTACTGTGACAAATCAATCCTCGGTTCAGCACCCTCATTAAAGATCGGTTCAGCTTATGTAGATATAGGATAGGATGCAACCCACCGTCCTTTTAGGGAACTATGAAGTACCAGCTGTAGAACCCGGACTATCTGTCTGAGGGACTACCTCGATGGCCTCCTTCCTCATTAGAGTATCTACTTCTCATTCCAGTACTAGAGCCTGCTTGCTTCTCACCAGAGTGAGAGAGAGCCCGTTAAACCGGGGCGGGCGAGACCCGAACTAAATCGCGCAGCCTTGCTCTACAGTACGCAGGACCTAGAGGGACACGTCTGGCAAAGGCCTCCAGGCTGCCAGGTTCTCCCTTAAGGGTATCAGTCTCTCGAGACTGACCTCCAGAGCTGGGGCAGTGCCCAAACGCGGCTCTGGAAATGAGACCTCCTGGTCCGCAAAGATGCCGAGTGGAACCGATGGAGGGAGCTCGGTGGAGCCTGTCATCGTCGGGTCAGGTACTTTTTGCCCATAGCCCTCTTCTCGGAGATGACAGTCCTCAGATCTCTTACCTCATAGGGCTTGACCCAGGGATGCCACAAAGGAAGAGCGCATCGCGATGCTCTATCTCTGCACTTGGCGGTACGAAGTGCTGGGTTGGGGTTGGGGCTGCGCCCCCCGAGCAGCCAGATTAGAGCGGCGTGGGAGATACCGCTGGAATGCCACCGATTGTCTCTTGGACTTCTGGAAACTGTTAACTACTGAAACAATGGCGTCGCCGAACAGGCCCGAAGTGTGCGAAGTGGGACGTCCAGCAGCACGACCCTGTCCCTGTCTGGTATTTCAGACAGGGTAAGCCAGAGATGTCTCTCAATGGCTATTAGGGCGGCCATAGACCGGCCTATGGCCTTACCCACCAGCACCGAGGTAGTACGCAGGGGCTTGGTGGGTAATGTCGGGGGTTTTAGGAAAGATGCCACACCCGGGGAGAGATAGCATGCTAGCGTCTCTTCAACCCGCGGCATGACACTATAGCCATAATCCCTAAGCCCAGAGACGTTGGAATAAACGTGGTCTTGGAGCTAAAGGGGCCTATGGCCTTACCCACCAGCGCAGAGGTAGTACGCAGGGGCTTGGTGTGCAGGTCAGGGAAAAATGGCAAGCCCCGACATGGAAGCTGTGACGCCGGGAGCAAAAAACGCTCATCGGGACAAGCCCGTCTCCAAACCTTCTGCGAGATTCATAAGCGCCGCTATAGTCTTTATAGTTCTCTTTGCACAGTACTGTATATTCAAAGTATACAGTAGGTTTACTGGTCGGCGCTATCTTGTATTATGTGTATTGTCTTGTGTTGTCTGTCTGTCTGTACTGTTGTCTGTCTGTCTGTACTGTTTTTTATCTGCACTGTTTGCACTAGGTTGCACTCGATGCACTTTACGTAGCTTTGTGTTGTGTTGTAGCTCTATGTTGTTTAGTGTAGCACCAGGGCTCTGGAGGAACGTTGTCTCGTTTCTACTGTGTACTGTGTACCACTGTGTATAGTCGAAATGACAATAAAGAAGAAACCTGGGCTTCCATACCACCTCAGCAGTGTCACAGACTGATCACACCGAATTGAGGCAGTAATTATAGCAAAAGGAGCCCCTACCAAGTATTGGGTACATATACAGTAAATGAACATACTTTTCAGAAGGCCAACATTACACTAAAAATGTTTTTTTTATTGGTCTTATGAAGTATTCAATTTTTTTTAAATAGTGAATTGGTGGGTTTTTGTTAAATGTGAGCCAAAATTATAAAAATTCAAAGAAATAAACACATATCAGTCTGTGTGTGATGGATCTATATAATGAGTTTAACTTTTTGTATTGAATTACTAAAATAAATTAATTTTTTAATGATATTCTAATTTATTGAGATGCACCTATTGTTCTGGCTCCAAGAATAGTAAAGCGGATGCCCTTTCAATAATCTATGCCCCCGATGCCCCCACAGTCCCGGAACCTATTATTCCACCCAACCTTATCCTCAGTCCCATCGTGTGGAATTCAGATGAACAATTCTGAACTGCAACCAGTTTGGAACCTGCATTACCAGAATTCCCTGAGGGGAGGACATTTGTCCCAAAGACCTGCCATCAAAACCCGGTTGAGATTAGTCCACGAGGCTCCAGGCTCGGGCCACCCGGGTAGGAGGCAGACCCTCCTTATGTTCCAATCTCGCTACTGGTGGCCCAGAATGGTCAGAGATGTTGCAAGATACGGCCTTTATTTAACAGAACACCCTGCCACTTATCAATGAGAAAACTGGTTCCCCTACTTAACCCACAACGACCTTGGTCCCACCCAGGAATTTATTTTGTCACTGATCTGTCGGACTCTGATGACAACACCTGCAACCTGATAGCTGTAGATCGCTTCTCCAAATCCTGCAGATTGGTTGCCCTCTGAGGTCTGCCTACAGCTCTAGAAACAGCTGAGTTACTTTTCCAACACGTGTTTCACAATATTGGCCTCCCGGAAGAAATAGTGTCAGAACGGGGTCCTCAATTCATGTCCCACGTTTGGAAGGCGTTCTTTAAGCTACTCATTGTTACTGTTAACTTGTCCTCTGGTCATCCACAGACTAACGGCCAGACAGAGTGGAAAATACAGGAGCTTGGATACTACCTCTGATCATACTGCCACCAGGATCACAACAGTTGGAACAGGTTCCTCCTGTGGGCCGAGTGCGCACAGAAATCCCTACGCCAAGAAACCACCGGCCTGACTCCATTTCAGTGAGTACTCTGCTTCCAACCTCCACTGTTCTTCTGGACAAAGAAACCTTCCAATGTCCTCGCGGTGGATCACTGGTTCCCAGAGAGCCTGGGAGTTGACACACACGCAGCTACAAAGAGCCCTTAGGAGCACGAAAAGGTTTGCATATCATCGGAAATCGGAAGCACCTCCCTACCAACCAGGAGACAAGGTGTGGTTGTCGACCCGAGATCTGCGCCTCCGACTGCCCTGCAGGAAGCTCAGTCCTTGTTACATCGGGCCGTTTACGACACTGCGGCATATCAATGATGTGTCCTATCGGCTCTACCGCCTTCCCAGGTACCGCATCCACCCTACTTTCCATGTGTCACTCCTAAAGCCCTTTTCTCCCTCTGCCACAGAAACCCCCGGAGCTACCAACATTCCGCCTCTCCCTGAGGTGCTGGATCAACCCTCCGTTTTCTCCATCCGAGAGATTCTGGACTCTCGATGTCGGGGCCCCATGCAGGAATACCTTGTCGATTAGGAGGGGAATGGGCCAGAGAAACGCTCCTGGGTCCCCAGACAGGACGTCCTGGATCTGGCACTACTGAAGGAGTTTCACTTCAATCACCCTGACCACCCCACACCCAGAGGTCGCAGGCATCCCTGGAGCCAGGTTAGGGCTTTAGGAGCCACCCCTGGAGGAGGGGGTAATGTCAGAGAATGACCAGTCACGCCCCCCTCCAACCTCCTATTAATTACCTGCACCTGTTTCCCATTAACCCGTATCCTTTAAAAGGTTCCCTTCACTCACCGTCCGATCTACCGTATACCTACATTAGATCATCCGGACTACCTATTGCTCCTGCGATCTCCTAAGTTTCTTATGTTCCTTGCTACGCTTCTTGTTAAGCACACTACAGCTAAGTTTATTATTTCCTGCAGTCCCGTTTCTGATTCTCCTGTGTTTGTTCTGTTAAAGATCAATAGACCGACGTCTGGTGTATCTGTGACAATTATGTTGTAAACAAGATTAATACAATGAAAATTAGGTATCACTTTGATGACAAAATATGCTTAACAATATTTATTTTTCTGCTTAGTAAAATATATGTATTTCAGCATATAGTAGAGATGTCAGAGTATAATATTTTCTGACAAAACAATTTATTTTTTTTTCTTTCAGAATTTTAATTTCACAGACCTTCACACATACGCCACCTTGTTTGGAAGCATAACGTGCATGCAATTACCAAAAACTATGAACTTGAGATGTACTTTGGTTGTTTCATTTTTAAACCAAGTCTTATAGTGTGCTGAAAGCGTGCCAGGCCACTCACAGTGTGAAACTCCCACCTCATCTACTGGAGAGGACCTTTTCCTATTGACCTGCACACAAGACTAATGAGAGTCATTTCAAAGCCACAGAGGCCGCCCTTTCCAACCTTTCCCTGTCCCCGCACACCTCCACCCCTCGCTGGGTAATTGGCTGAGATTTAACGGATGGTGCTCTCATGTCGTACTAGCACTCCCAGCCTCTCTGTTTCACTTTCAACTCTTTTAGCTGTTTTCAGAGCATGATTATTCTACGATTATTTTTGGGTTTGCTCAAACAATTTCCTGCATTTTTAATAACATTTAGTTTCATTTATTCACATACGCATTACTATTGTTACATTAATCACTGTGAATGTAGTTTAGAGTGGTTTATTGGGTACTGTTGCCACCTTACAGCACCTTACACTTTAAGTGTTTTATGTTTCACATGTTCTTTCTCCATTTTTGCCCAGTTTGCCCAAGGAACTTAACAATAATTGCCCCTTAGTGTGTGACTGTGTGACTTGAGATGGACTGCTGTTCTAATTAGGGGGGTCTACCAGCCTTTCTGTATAGGCTCCAGACCATGACCAGGATAAAGTAATGAGTGTATGTAGACAACTTTATTCTAGTTTTAATTTATGGATTGCTGATATCCAGTATCATTAATGGGTGGATACCAGCAAATAAAGTTTAGCTTATACCAGGTATATCAGATATCAGGGAAAATATATTATCTATTCTGTAACAAATAGCAAAGATTGGAGGAGATTAGACTTTTTTTTTCTCTATTGTCAAGATTGATTTTAGTGTAGGTGTAACTAATACTTTATTTTATTATATTCATTAGAAATTACAGTTTGTGGTTTTTTTTTTGGCCGAACAGGTTTAACATTGTAATGCTTTACTTTAAACCTAGTAGTTTTTAATGAAACAATGTTGGATGAGTGTCACTAATGAACAGTAGACTAGGTTTTAGTATCAATTTAAAATAGCAAAAGTGATATGGATTTATGAGTCTTTAGTGTATTAAAGATATGCTTTAAACAAGTTTGCCCGAAAGGCATTATTTCTAGGCATTGCTTTTGACAAAAAGCTGTCTGAAAAGTAGGCCTGAACACTTCACCAAAACAACAACAAATAAAAATCCTCCAGCAAGTGCCTAAAATAAGTCCTAGATCAGAATTTCAAATGACTCCCTGCTTATTTGGAGATGACTTATGTCCACGGAATACATCTTGTTTTCTGTGTGGCTATGTCTAAGTGTCTTTGTATATGTGTTGCATAATTTTCTCATTTACATCTGGCTACTCACAATTGATATAGTGCATATTTGATTTAGAAATATACCAAAAAAATGAAATGCTTTTGTTTACCAAAGGGAAGAAAATCGACCTTCGAAAGCAAACTATAAAAAGTTAATAAAAACAACAAATTATTTTTGCTTTAGGAAATTTTTTTCTTTTATACATTACAGAATATGGGATAATATGGACTGAATTAATCTAACCCCCTTGGTAATTGCTGTCTTCAAGCTAGAAAACTAGGTCAACTTAGATAACTTTTTAAATTTTAGCGAAATCTAACAGTGACTGTGAGAATGTGGTTGTCAGAGCTCCACTCACAATCCAAACCCTGTTCACGACTGCGTGAAGCGTGTGCCTGCTTGCACCTTTCATTCATGTCATATCTCCACCTCGGTCTCATTATCGGTTCATTTGTTCACGTGTATTTTCACCTGTCTTGTGATTCCACATTTGTATTGATTATTTTTGTATATATTCCCCTATTTGTGTGTCTTGCATTTGTAAAGTAACTAGTTCAGTCTCTGTCGTTTTACCGAGACGTTTATTTTCATAGTTTCATTTTTTACGGTTTTGCTCTTGCTTTCGATTTCTCATTTCTCGCTCTCGTTTAGCCCACATATTGTTGTTTGCTAATCACTCGACCTTTGGCTACCCCAAGTTTTTGGCTCAACCTGTTGATTTAGATTGCTTTCCTGTTAAACGTTCTTACTCCGCACTTGCATCTGCTCTTGATTATTCAGTGCCTGACGTAACAGTGGTGGATATGATTTGAACAGAGACACCAGGAAAGCCTAGAAAGGCATTTTATATCTGTTGATTCTATAAGATAGAGAGATCTAGGAAATGCCAATCAGGGAATGGAGAGAAGATAAGAGATGGAGGAGAATAAGTTAAAAAAAAAAAAAAAAAAGCAAAGCCACATTTTGCTTTTTCTAAACAGCACAACATGCAAACTAAACCTAAAATTATTCATTCATTCATTTTCTCCCGCTTATCCGTAATTCGGGTCGCGGGGGCAGCAGTCTAAGCAGGCCCCCGCCTTCGACTGCTGCCCAATCCTCACAGCACCGTCCCTTACGGTCCCTCCTGCAGGTGGTGAGCCCACGGGAAGGCGGCCCCACGTCACTCCGACGTCACGGACCTTGATATTTCCCTCGTAAGGGACCCCCGGAGCATAGAGGGTTAAGGGCCTTGCTCAAGGGCCCAAGAGTGGCAGCTTGGCGATACCGGGGCTTGAACCCCCGACCTTCCGATCGGCAACCCAGCGCCTTAACCGCTGGAGCCACCACTCCCCCTAAACCTAAAATTAGTCCAGTGTTAATTGTGGTCCAATAATTTGTACGCCATAGTGGAGTTGCACATGGGACTGTTCCCCACGTGGCTGCTTTGGCAGGCTTTTCTGTTTCTACCTGCTCACAGTGTTTTCTAATTAACTCTCCCTCCATGCATATCTATTCTTGGAGATATTTATTGTGCAGTTTCTAAAAAAGACTCATGAGTATGTATTGTATATACACCCAGCTCCCTTGCAACATTTTTGATCACAAAGGCAAATTCTGTTGTCTTTACTCATTTAGTAAAAGTTTAAAAGACGAATATGAAATCATAGGTTATCAATGTGTTTTAAACATCTAAAAACATGGCTTTTGGTTGACCCCAGCCTTTTGTATTTGACTGACAAGGGATTTAACTTGTTGCCCAGGTGTGCACTGTAAGATTGTTTATTTTTTTTTAGCTCTGGATATCTGATTTTGGTTTGAGCTCTGGGTTCCACCTGTGAAGATGAAGACACAATGTTGTTTAAAAGGATAAACCATAAGAGAGCATCTTCGAGGTGGCTATGTGAAAAAAGAAAAATAAAGAAAAATAAATAAAATAAAAAAAAGGGAGAATTGATCAGAACATTAAAGAAGCATTGGTCATAGCCAATACAACAATTTGGAATGTCCTGAAAAAAAAAAGAAACTAACAACTAGATATACAGTAGAAGAGGTTGGTCAAGGGAAACAACAGCAGATGATAAGAAACATTGTAAGAGCTGTGAAGATATACCCCAAAACAGCTGTCACTAAAAACCTCCAGAATGTATCTGGAGTAATTGAAGTCTGTTCATATAAACTTTGACTTCAGAAATATAGGCGATACCACAAGCTACCAGCTTTCATCCACAGTAAGAGTTATAAGGCCAGATGAGTCACAGCAGTTCTAGAAGTAGGCTTAAACTCTACCAAATTGATTTAAAAAAAAATTTGTGTAGAAAAAAAGGATTTGCTCATGACAAAACATACAAGCTTATTGATCAAGCAGAGTGGCTTGGGCTTGCATGGCTGCTTCGGGAATAAGCTCACTAATCTTAATTGATGCTAGAAGTCGCAGCAAAATTAATTCAGAAGTCCACAAAAACATTCTGCCTACCAATGTAGAGAAAAGCATTCAATCTAAGTTCTTCGTTCTTTGTTCAATGTGCTGTACAATTCAGTTAGCTTTGTTATATACTGTAGTGAAGACATATTGTTGACTCTAACTACAGAAATGCCAATAACACCATTGTGGACATTACTGTGCTATGTCTCAGCATCTCCATACTTGTTCCTGTAGAGCTGAAGCGAGATTCAATAAAGTTATCAAGACTGCTAACTACAAGAGGATTGATTGATTAGATTGATCTTTCCCATGTGATCCTTCCAGAGGTGGCAAAAGTACACAAATCCTTCACTCAAGTAGAAGTACAGATACTCATATTTTAAAATACTCTGGTAAAAGTAGAAGTACTGACTATAGTTTGTTACTCAAGTTAAAGTAAAGAAGTTTGGGCTCTGACATGTACTTTAGAAAAAGTAACCATTACTACTACTGTATTTTCCGGACTATAAGCCGCTACTTTTTTCCCACTCTTTGAACCCCGCGGCTTAAACAACAAAGCGGCTAATTTATGGATTTTTCCTGGGTTTTTCCCGGTTTCACAAGCTTCAAGTCAAAAAACTAAACCCCGTAACATTAGACCAATGAAATTGCGGAACGGGTTCAGGTGAACCAATGAAACTCTTTAAATTAATCAGATGCACACCCACTGAATCGGGCCGCACTACATCATAAATATTGATGCGGTTCCTCTGACGTTTGACCTGCCGCTCACTCGGACTGTCAACAGGAAATGCGAATCATTCGTCACGCTGAAAACAACCGGGCATGAAAAAACGCACTTCACCTGTGTTCTGAGCTGCACGGCATCAGGAGAAAAGCTTCACCGGTGGTGATTTTTAAACGCACAATGATTCCAAAAGAAAAACGCGAGAGAAATTGTTGTGAAAGGAAGGAGGAAGACAGTGAACAATGACTTTCTTGGTAGGCTACTGTTTAGATACAAGCCGTGTAACAGACACTGTCTTTCGTTAAAGCCTGTGTAAAGTTCATTAGTTTCAATGTAGGCACCTGCGGCTTATAGACAAGTGCGGCGTATTTATGTTCAAAATAAAAATCTTTGTAAAATTCAGTGGGTGCGGCTTATATTTGGGTGCGCTTAATAGTTCGGAAATTACGGTACCTGTTTTAGTGTCATGCTGGTAACTGGGGCCCCACAAAATTCTAATTTTGTTACCTAATGAATGTATCCAGGTTGAACAACCACCATATAGAACACAAGCAGAGCAAAGTTGATGATGATCAGGTGGTGATCAGGAATGTCTCTGTTCTCAGTCATGTTAAAATTCACCTGTGGTGTGTGAGAGGCAGGAAATGATACACCAGTGGTAGGTTGAAAAAGCAGCACAATGACAGGAAATAAGCTGAGGGGCAGAAAAACGGCACACAATGAGAAAAAAAAATATTGACATTTCTCAGAATAGATTAAAACAAAAGTAATGAGCCTGTTTTGAAAATGTAAGAAGTAGAAAGTAAAGATATTTGTGTTAAAATGTAATGAGCAAAAGTAAAAATAATAAATAATAGAATAAATAAGAATAAATAGAATAAATAGTGAAGTAAAGTACTGATACCAGAAAAATCTACTTAAGTACAGTAACTAAGTATTTGTACTTCGTTACTTCCCACCTCTGGATCCTTCCCACATGAGCCTTTCCTTTGTAGCTATGGTTATGATTAAGAAGGCTTCAGCCAGATACACTATATACAATTGAGTGCCTCCAGCTTTGTGGTAACAGTTTGGAAAAGAACCACATATAGCAGGAACGGTCAGGTGACCCCATACTTTTGGAAATATTGTGTATACCAAACTGCATCTTTTGATATCGTTCACTTCGAAACTTTTCCACATGATGAAGGAAGACATTGGATTGTCTCATAAATATTTCAGCGTTATTACAATCTATGCTTCAGAAAAATCCAGATGGCATCTAATAGATTCATTTTCATGACTGACAAACTGTTATGTGAATTGTCTACGCTGTAGATACAGTAGTTGATCTTTTGAGTAATTGAAAATGATTTTTTTTTTTAATAACAACAGTTTGTGTGATGCCTACTTTATTTGATTTAGGACGAACCCAGAAGCACATTTCATCCAAGACTTTCACGTGTAGTATATACACATTATCAACTTGCACGTCTCTGTAGTCTTTGTCTTTATTAACCCACAAACTCTTAGAATCTGGTTAATTTTCACAGCATGTGCCTGAATTGTGTGCAAGGGTTAAAAAGATGAAATAGAGGAAGGAAAAAAGCACAGACGCAGAACCCTCTCTGAAAATATAGGTTAAGGCTTTATCAGATTGAAGGACGATTTAGGCTTAAGAATCATAGAAATGTCTCTGGCAGAGCCTGTTACATTTTGTAGAGGTAAGAGTCACCTGGGGAAAAAGACATTGCAGGGTTAATCCATATGGCTCATCCTGTAAGAAGATAACAGGAGAAAAAACTGAAGCCATGCTTACATTCAGGCTGCACAGGGACTACGGGTATATACAGTCTGACATGAGAAAATTCCAGGTCTAATCCCCTTTTTTATGTCTGAGAAGCTGAGATTCATGATCTCTTTCTGCAACATTTCTCTTAGTTGTGAATTATTTTTTGGTACCGCAGCGATGTTGAGATTCTGATAGGTCAGATGGTGTTTAATGTTTTATAGCATCATGATTTAGACAGTAGTTCTGACTAATATTATTCTTTTATATTTACACATTTAGAAGGGCTTGTATAGTGGATACTCCAGTAATAACTAACAGTAATAATAATAAAAAGAAACTGACATCAAAAAACTTACTGAGGAATCTCTATGAAAAAGACTATGCCACTAATGCTGTAAAATAAAAATACTTTTAAAAATAGAAGTGTTAGTAGTTTCTTTTTTTTTTTTGTAGTATTTTAATGCATGCAAACAGCATCAATTATTCTAGGTACACTTGCACAGTTTTAGAAGAAACTCAAAAACTTGTTTGAAACCTCTTGGCGAACTAACCGCAGATCTTCTGTGGATGTAGGCTGCCTTAAAACCTTCGGTCTCTTCATGTAATCTCAGACAGACTCGAAGATGTTGAAATCAGATCTCAGTGGGGGCCAAAACATTACTTTTAAAACTGCTTGCTCTTCTCTACACTGAAGAAAGTTCCTAATGTCATTGGCTATATTTATAGGGTCATTGTCCTGCTGTAGAATACATTTGTGGCCAATCAGTTGCCTCCCTGATGGTACTGCATAATGAAGAAATGTGGGTATTTCTCAACACTAAGGACACCATCAATCCTGACCAAATCACTGCAAGCACACTCCAAAATTTAACAGAGCATCTTTGCTGAAGAGTGCAGGTTATTATAACAGTAAATGGTGACTAAATACGGAAAGAGATGTTTAAAAAGCACATAGAATCTTATGGTCAGGTGTCCACAAACATTTGTCCATGTAGTGTATATTGTAGACAGATAAATATCAGAATTGAAATGTGATTTGAAAACGTGTTAACATTATTAAAAGTACAGTGTGGCTCAAATTGAATCAAAAATAATCATTATGGCTGAGTCAGTGCCAGTGGGATAGAGGACCATGGTGGCAGACATCCACCATCCATATCCCACCATGCAGTTCAGCCATCTTGCTGACTGTCTCAGCGTGCGACCAACTTGAGAACTAATCTGTGCTCGGTCCAACTGCTCTCTTCGGCAGGAATATCTCCAGGCTGACCTATTTCAGCAAGTCTATTTGGAGGAATTTCACTTTCCTCTTTTTTTTCTTCCTCACAAAGAGAGCGTTTCAAGTCTCATGGCTCTGCAAATACTATATGAGTGGAATGGCATAAAAAAAAAAATACGGCCATGCGCATGCTAGCTTTTAGCCTTAGGCCAAAATGATGTTCGCTGAATGTCTTCAAAGCAGCAACATTAAGCTATGAAAATATGATGACCTAGTGCATGATGGCGTTCCTTAAGTTCATCATTTCATATTTCTGCCCATGAATGTATTTTAGCTGAGTGAAACGATGAGGGTAGTGATCCCTGTTTCCCTTCTTATATGGGATTTTTATGGGAATAAGCACAGAACAACATATTGTTGAAATCTTTTGGTATAACTGAAAGAATGCAGTCAACAGCGTGTGTATGTGTAGTTCGATGTCAACGAAAATCATAGTTTGCTGCAGAAAGCAGACACCCAAGGATGCATATTAAGGCAGAAAAACTATACAAATTTGTACAATTATACAAAATGTCTTTGGTGATTCTGGGACTGTACCGAATGTTCCATTCTTCCAAAACAAGATCCCTCATTCTGTATTTTGATGATGGTTGATAAAGACTGCTCTTCCAAGGTATTTCACAGGACTACGATTTGGTGAGTGTGAAGACCATAGCATATGATTAGCATAATTTTTACCTTCATCAAACCATTCAGGGAGCCTGGTGTCCTGTCATTAGCTGCAGGGTCACCCTAAAAGAGATCAAGATAGAAATGTTTTACCACAGCATAAATATAATCAGAGTCATTCTGAATTTGAATGCTTCATGCAGATACACACATGCATAAGATGTGCTTATTTCTAACTTAAGAAAAAAATTTGAATACTAGCTCTATGCTACTCATGATTAAAATTTTGTATTGAAATAAAAGTTTACTTTTTGCACTGGTATAAAACCACTTTCCTACAGCAATTAAAGGACTACGTTAAGAAAAGTGTATTGTTGGAAATGAATCCAGATTAATGTTATTGGGTGTAAATCTCTCTTTAAAAGCATCTTGATGCTTTTAACACAGATCACAGATAAATAGTTCCCAACTCCAATGACTTTGAAGCCTATTGTTAATATGAGCACTGAAACTTTACTTTGTGTGGATCACCAGTCATTTAAAGCTCTCATCGAGATTGTATTAAATGCCTCAGAATGATTAATAGTACACCAGCATGAAGCCAGACAACCGAGAGGTCTTCAGACAGGTGCCAAAAGAAGTAAAAAAAAAAAAAATAATAATAATAATAATAATTTAAAAAAAAACAACAAGAAAAAATACAGGTTACATGATTGGGAGGTGTTTCTGGGTAACTTCAATGAAATTTGGGAGAGAAGTCATGCTAGCCTTTTCCTACTTTAATTTCTGCCAAAATTAGTCAGACAGTTGGAACGGACCCAAGTGTAGTAGAACAATGTGTTGAACAAAACCAGGAACAGGGAATAGACCATTGTAAGGTGATTAAGAGACATTAGCATAAGCCAGGCAGAGCATGAGTCAAAAACCAGAATTTTATTGTAACAAAATACAAAGGATTGGAACAAGACACAATATTTATACCTTATGCATCTGGTGCATTGGAACTATTATGAATTGATGTTTGGTGCCGACTAGATGAGGACGGTTTCCCTTTTGAGTCTGGTTCCTCGCAAGGTTTCTTCCTCATACAATCTCAGGGGGTTTTTAATTTCCACATTCGCCACTGGCTCGCTCATTAGAGATAAACATATTAGTAACAAATTTATAGGCACTAAACATACACATTCCCACTTCATAACCTGTTGATCTGTGTAAAGCTGCTCTGGGACAGTGTCCATTGTTAAAGGTGCTATACAAATAAAAATGAATTAAATTAAGTTGAATTGGTGCTGATGAAGTACTTAAATGCTGTATCTGTGACTACTTACAGGTAAAGATGATTCCTTTGGTGCAAACGTTTCAAAGATGCGTCTCAATCATCGCTTTAGTTCAGTAGTCAGGATATTGATTAGGGAGTCCATTGGTAAGGGCTGTCGTAATCATAAAATCCTTCCAGTTTGCTCATTAAAACTCCCACAATGCACTCCAAAAGCCAGAGAGAATCGATGTTTTCTATCTTTCCTTAATGGAAATGATATATTTTCTAAACACCTCAAATGTACGTAGCTTGTCACTTACATTCACGATTTCTATCTCTGTTAGAGACTGTCTTTTAAATATTAAATGAATAAAAAAATCCACTATCTCGCTTACAATTATTCTGCATGTGTCGTGGAAGAAACGCGTCATGACGTATTAAACTTTTCTTATATATAACAGTGACTGCTGAGGAAAAAGAAAGCCTACCTGTTCTTGATAAATGCCAGTGGTGACGTTTTAGATTGCGAGTAGTGATGTTGCCCGGAAACTGACTCATCACTGTTCCAGTTTGAGTGACACTGATTTTGATGTTGATGCTGACGTGACATGTGAATGTGTTTCTCAGTAGTTTTTTGCAAATGTTGTAAAAGGTGGCTACTTATAATTCATATACTTAGAACTGACCTTCAAAAAACACACATCAGCACATTCTACTATGAACAAAGTCAGAAATAAATATAACCAAATCTCCAATGACATGTCAGCTGCATCCACTGTGTCATTGATTCACCCTTAAATAAGGTTTGTCTAATATCCATTTCAGACTTTGTCATGTCATATTTAATTCTCTATTTCTCTATTAATGTTTGTCTGGAGTTTCACATGTTCCCCTCCATATATCCATGTTTCTCTGGTTTCCTCCCATATCCCCCAAATATTCTGGTGGCTGTTTTTAAGTCTCTGCAGGTGTAAATAAATGGAAAAATCACTCAACTTGTAATGAACTGGTAGCAAATACACGGTGCATTCCAGTTTTTTGTAACCAGTATTACCCGAATAAGCTCCAGATCTAGCAAAACCCTGTGCCGAAAAATGAAGATAAATGAATATATTTATGAACCATGTGTAAAAATGTTTCAAAACATCTTGTCTTACATCTGACATCTGCTCTTGGGTGTTATTTTAATATGCTGTCTGAAAAAATCTTTAATGGTTTTCGATAAAATATGGTCCCAGTATTTCCTGTAAATTGAATGGTGAATTATATCAGACATAAACAGGACCACTGCAAATGAATATGACTTCAACAAAGTAGAGGTCTTTGTTTTGTGTATAATTTCTCTGTCAGGTGATAGAGGTGGCTGCAGCTGCAAAGATGTGCTTTACTGAAAAGCAGACAGGTGAACGAAAACAGAGCAGGAAGAACACAGGGTTAAACAGAGTAAAAACAGAGAATAAAATGGAAAACTAGAACCAGTAAACCAGGACATAATGAACACATTTTGATTACCCTGATTAGGTATGCAAATAAACACGTGACATAGTGCAAGAGGTGCAGTGATCTGTGGGAAACATAAAATAATATGGGGGCACTTTAATTAGTAATGCTGTAAAGAAAAGCATGAAGATATTGTCCATTTCTATCCTGGAGTATTTATTTGTAGTACAGTAATCCCCCATTTATTGTGGTGGTTACATTTTAAAACCGCCCCATATAAATGAAAAACTGCAATAAACGGACACCACCCCA
Organism: Silurus glanis; assembly: GCA_014706435.1. Lineage (NCBI taxonomy): Eukaryota > Metazoa > Chordata > Actinopteri > Siluriformes > Siluridae > Silurus > Silurus glanis. Next base: position 1,634,442 of record JAAIIK010000026.1, read on the forward strand.
AAAATTGCTATTTTATGTATACAGTACTGTACTGTATGAACATTTTACTTTATTTTATAATTAATAATTATATTTTTATTAATAAATTTCATTATTTCAACATAAAACTCCATAAAAACAATTCCTTATAAGTTTTGTGGTCTATCGTGCTATCCGCAAGAGACCGGGAAAATCAGCTGAACAAATTAGTCATGTGGAAAATGCAATTCCGTGATAAACCGGGGGCGCGAGATTCAAACCGCAGTAAAGCAGGGGATTACTGTACTTTAAAGCTTTTCCTTAAATGATAAAGGTGCATTGACAAATTTCAGTCCATTAAATGGCATATGCATGCTGTGTGACATGTATGGATTTTAATTATGCATTAAATGATTCATTCATTCATTTATTTAATCAATAGGCACTTATTGGTCAGGGTTGCTTTGGCCCTAATGCCTACCCCAGGCTCGCTTGGCATAAGGCATAGACATAGAATGAATGGGACGATTATCTATCATATGGCACCATACACACTTTTACATCTATGGATAATACAGAAAAGGGAGATCTAGAGGAAAGCCATATTGACAGTAACTCAAGATCGGGATAAAACCTATGAACCTTGAGATGCAAGGTGCAAATGGTTCCTGCTATGAAACTGCCCAAGATAATATATAATTTATTGTTATTTATTATTTATAAGAAATGTGTATTTTATATCCACGTGTATTAACATCATTTTGAAGAAAAATTATATAATGTGAAGTTTTGGAGTTCTAATATCATTTGACTCTAAAGATTCCTTTGAGATCTAAAAAAAAAAAAAAAAAGTGAGATCTTATGCTGTTGCTGCACTTTAAAAAGCAGGAGGAACAGAGCTGCATATCTGTCAACACTAGAATATCCTCAAGTCTTTGATGCTGTCCAAAAGTGTCATGTAGAATTCATCCTGTAAGGTGCTGATGTTTAGGCTTTAAAGAATGCTGAGCTAGGCACAGACAAGCTGGAGTTTTTTTTCTGAGTGCTGGTGATCTTTATGCAGACAGATTAAGATTTAGGATATATTAGTAAAACTGGTATGCATTTTGGCAAATGTATATGGTGAAGAATGTGCATGCATGACTACTGATTCCATTGAAAGGGCCCATCTTTTCTTGGATAAGATATAGCCTTATTGTAAAACTGATGGTAAATTAGGGTTTTTCAACTGATGCTTTTACGTTCTAAATTATAGAATTCTAAATTGTAGACTTCTACGTTCTTCTACATTCTACATTCATTCATCCTAAGTGTCTGAAGGAGCGTTACAGAAGGTCTTTTCTCCCTGCTGCTGTTAGAATTTACAACCAAAGCTGTTCCCAGTAAAAACCAGTCACCAAAATACAACACTGTTATTACTTTTTAGTTGTGCAATAACATTACCTGTGTGCAATATTACATGAATCATGTGCAATATTATGTGCAATATTACCCGCAATTACGTGCAATACCACTTTGAAATATTATCTGAAATGCGTACCTTTTTCTCCCCCTATTTGTATTTAGACATTGTACTGTGTATATACTGTTATTATAGTATGTGTATATTCTTTTTTATATATTTGCTTTTATTTTTATTTCTTTGTTTATTATTATTATTATTATTATTATTATTATTATTATTTGTTTTTATTTCTTTGCTTTTATTTCTTTGTATATTCTTTTTTATATATTTGCATTTATTTTTATTTCTTAATTTTGCTGCTGTAACAGAAATTTCCCCACTGTGGGACGAATAAAGGTTTATCTTATCTTATCTTATCTTATCTTATCTTATCTTATCTTATCTTAT